>VYZV01004276.1:16721-31841 GCA_013401275.1 Pandion haliaetus | reverse complement strand
CCCCCCACCCCTCCCACCTTCCCGGCTCAGCTTCATTCCCGGTTCTCTCTCCCTCCTCCCCCCGGCGGCACAGGAGAACAGGGGATGGGGGATGGGGTCAGTTCGCCACACATTGTCTCTGCCGCTCCCTTCCTCAGGGGGAGGATTCCTCACTCGTCCCCTGCTCCACCGTGGGGTCCCTCCCACGGGAGACAGTCCTTCACAAGCTTCTCCAACGTGAGTCCTTTCCGTGGGCTGCAGTTCCTCACAAACTTCCCTGGCATGGGTCCTTTCCACGGGCTTCAGTTTTTCCCGAACTTCCCTGGCGAGGGTCCTTTCCACAGGCTGCTCTCCAGTCACACACACTGCTCCAGCGCGGGCTTTTCCATGGAGTCACGGCCATCTTGGGGAGCCTCCGCTCCACCGTTCACCCCCATGGGCTGCAGGAGGACAGCCTGCTGTCTCACCACGGGCTGTAGGGCCATCAGCCTCCTCAGGCGCCCCTCCTCCCCCTCCTTCTTCACTGACCTGGGTATCTGCAGAGATGTTCCCCTCACACTCCAATCCCCCCCCCACTGACTGCAGGTTCCCCTTCTTAAATCTCTTCTCCCAGAGGCGCTACCACCGTCACTGATGGGCTCAGCCTGGGCCAGTGGCAGGTCTGACTTGGAGCCAGGGGAGCTTCTAGCAGCTTCTTACAGGAGCCACCCCTGCAGCCCCTCTCCCCCACTACCAAAAAAAACCCCACTGCGCCACACAAACCCGTAACACCCTGGTTTTGCAGTTTCCTCCCTCCCCTCCATCCAGGGCTTGGCTGGGAATGTTACGAAATTATCAATGGTGTGATCCTGGCTCCTTTCAGTAAATAATTTTCATTTTGTTGATTAAAGGGGGCTTAGGTCCCTATTCAAACACGTTGCTTTGATGTAGCTATATGTGAATTACGTGTCTCAGCTCCCAAGATAGATGATGAAAACCTAGCCGAAACAGTTAGGGGACACCAAATAGCTATTCAGCTCACGCAGCAGTACACATCTATATTTGAATAGCTGTAAGTAGATGAATTTCTGTAACTTATCAAAAGTCCCATTTTAAATTCAAGCTAGTGTTTTGCTGTATAGCACTAGATGGCAGCCTTGAACTTTATGTAGTCCTCTTTTGAAATTCAGAGAAGTCACAATTATTGTAAACACCAAAACAAATAAACAGCAAAATTCCCAAAATTTGTTCAGTGTAAAAATACACCTTTTATGGTAAGGTCAATGTTATCCTATGAATTATTTCTTTACAAACTTTTTCCATGAGGTGAATGAATAACAAGTTTATCCAAAGAGAAATCTACTGTTGTGCTGTCTAGACGCTCACCAAATAGCATTTTTAAAAGAAATCCATAAACTGTGAGGAAGTCCTTTAGGAATAAAGACAAGCACCTGTATCTTACACTGCCTGCTTTAGATTTGGTGCTTCACTAACAATTTATGGAGCTGATGCTTCTGGGAGAAGCTTTGTATTTGCATTTGCATTTTAAACTCAGCTCTGAGTCTAAGTTAAAACTAAGTGTTCATTGCTTTCTGCAGGCCAGAGGTTAGATAACACTCTGGGGTACCTGAGCCCTAAAAGGCTACGTAAGTATGGGTGCTGTGCACCAGGCCAAGCTATTGACTACGTAGCCTGCATGTCCCTAAAACATACAGGCACAAACAACTGGAGACACACACCTGCTATTATACAGCTTGCAATAATGAAGTAGCACAAAAATTATATTGCATCTGGACTAAAGGGCCTATTAGCTGCACTGTTCCATATTCTAAAGCTTAATGTCCCCCTTGCTTGTGAGCTAAGGTTGTAATAACCTCTCTTATGCAATCCCTATCTTACTATCTTTGGGAAACGGTATTACTTGAGCCAACAAATACAGTTATTCGATTGGACAGAAGAACAATCTTTGCCTCAGTAGGGCATCAGACTTCTTCTTTTGACACATACTGCTCAAAAAACTTTTCAGTCTTAAAATCACAGTTATTCATAAACCTGAGTTTATCTTGGGTGGTGGATTCCTTTCAGGTCCAAATTGAATTGGTTTGGAACATCAACCCCAGTCCTGATTTATCCTATTCAGCCCCAGAAAGCCCCTCCTGGACAGAAATGTACTGACTTTATACAAGAACTGTTGGGGTAATGGATTTTACAGACAATACGTAGTGAAGCAGTACAGAAGAGGAAGCAGAGGAGATCAATGCTGGGAACAAGTCCTAAAAAAGCACTAGTGATGTGATGCACTGCACTGAAGATAGGAAAGTGTCTAGATGCCCCAAATGATTACTAGTAGAACATGGGCTTTTCCACTACTATTTTTAAAATGTGTGGCAACTGTATAGGCGCTCTCAGTACAATTGCTAAAAAAGAAAGGTCTCTGTTTCCAAACTCGAATGTGCATTAGCTGGCATCTTTCATAACAACCTTCTCAAACAGGCATAGGCTCTGCCTGTGCTGTGGTACTTCTGTGCCTGCAGTTAGCTCAGCCTATACCTATGTGAGGAGCTTGGGGTCAGCAATAGGAGCAAAGCTGTAGAGTCAAGTTCTGAGAGCCTAACATCCACGCTACCTGTGTTTGCAGGGCTTTACTTTGGGCTAGCTCTACACTGGCTTTATCAGGTATGACTGCACAGGGAACAGTCACAGCTATCACTGCAAAACAGCACATCAAGAAGGACGCAAACTGGAAGGCTGAACTATCCAGTTATCCCTAGATGGATCTTTTTGATAAACAAAACAAAAATCCAGCAGTTTTCGGGGCATTGAAGGGAACAGTATGGCAGCACTCTCAATAGCACTGTCAGTCCCAAACAGCTCCTTTCACTGCACCCTCCCAACAAATCCCACAATTTTTCTTCCCTCAAAGACAAAAGAATGTAGGAAAAGGAAGAGAAGGTGAAAATGGGGAATGTGTAAAAACAATGAGAGGAGCATCAAAGATGAGAGAGACACAAAGGGTACAAGGAATGCACAGAAAAACAAGAAGCCTGGAGAGTGTTACATTTAAAACACCAGCTTATAGCCAACAACAGCAAGCACAGGGTGCAGGGGGGATTCAGCCAGTCCAATTAGCTACCAAAACAACCAGGATTTAGTGAGGCTGATGATAACATGAGATTTTTTAAAAAGTTCCCCCATCCCTCCCCAAGACAAGACAGACAAGAATTTTCTATCTTTAAATAACTAAGAAAAGTAAATGTTCACAGTAGCTTTGCAATTTTTCATGCAAAGCAGGATGGGGCTTCATTTACTTATACTTATTTGTTTCTATATACATGGACCAAACAAAAATGGCCAAGGTAAAATTATTTTAACACTGTAACGTATCGTGCCTCAATACATAGTCATGCATTTAGATTTATTCTGCAGAAAACCAGAGGGAGATACCTAGTATAGGGAGGCAGAGGCAAAGTAACCCGGGTCCATTTGTTGAAAGTGTCTGAAATAAGAATCCTCTGGAGATGGTACTTGTTGCATTCCACGTTAGTGGGAAGACAGTCTCTCAAAATTGGGTGCCAGGTCAGCCCAAGGTCCACTGAATATTCCAGTTCAATAGCTAAGGGTGGAAAGACGGTTAGTTACTTAATTTAGAGACTTATATCGGTAGGTCTGCAATAAACTGGTAACGCCAGAGAGCATTAGTCACAAGTGTATGCTGACAAAATAAGCACTCAAAACTTTTCAAACCCTTGTGTCAGTAGCCCAAAGCTACCCCCTTTGGTGGCAGTGCTGGATATGTTCTATGTTGCTTAGCAGGTATAGCTCACGAGAAGGCTTCAGTACTCCTCCGCACCCACCACCTAACTCAAGGGACCGCAGGTGCAAAGACAAACTCATCTGTCAAGTTGCCAGGGTTAAGCCAAGCCAATTTCTGTAGCTGCAGTGTGCAAGAGTGATGTGACAGCATCATGACCAGCAACTTTTTTTGTTTTTCAGGCTGAAGGATGACATTCAGCTGGATGTAATTGTGTAAGGCAGAGCAACACTCAAATTCAAACTTTTGGCTCTGTCACAAGATGGTTTACTCACTCTTCCATCCCTCTCCAGATCAGCTCATTTTATTATCCAGCATAAACAATTTTAAATTGAGTTTGTTAGTCAGTGAGCTTGTTTTCATTCAAACACAGTCTAGCCACATTGAACTAATGTATCAGTTTCTCAGCAAAAATCAGCAATTTCATTGTTTTGATGTTTATGGCTTATAAACTTTTATTATGAAAAATGAATGTTAGACAAGCTCACTAAGTATTTCAAGTTAAACTTTTATACAGCCATTAAAAAGTAAATAATAATAGCCACAGAACTGTAACTTGAAGTAAATGTTCCAGCTGCCAGGCATTCTGGCTGTGTAAAACATGGAGTGCAGTTGCACTGACAGGGGTGATAAATCTGCTATCTTTTTAGATTACTACAGACGCATTTCTTCTACCCTCATGCACAGAGAGTGACCCTTAATAACCAATCAGTCCTACTTGATGTCTAAGTGCAGAAGACAGTGCTATAGAAATACAAGGACAAGTGGATACAAACAAGGGTAAGTGAGTTTTTAGTGTTAAATCTCTGTCACCAAAATGAAATGCTTTGCTCATCATGACTGGAAGCATGATTAGGTAGTGTCCCGCCTAATTTAACACTAAGTTAAGATAATGGTAAGTGTAGTAAACAAAGAAACAAAAAAAGAAGGAACTGCTTCTTTGCTAGTATAGAGCTAAGCTGCCAAAACACTTTTAAACTTGATGACCTTAGGATGCCGCAGTCTTTTTAATACCAAAAGGGAAAAAATATTGTTAAGCATGTGAATAAAATATCTCAGTTACTTCCACTGGCTTCAGAATAGCAAAATCAGAGAAGCCACTCCTGGGACTTCATGTAAAATCTTTTCCATTTTGTCATGGTTTAACCCCAGCCAGCAACTAAGCACCATGCAGCCACTCGCTCACTTTCCCCCACCCAGTGGGATGGGGGAGAGAATCAGGGAAAAAAAAAGTAAAACTCGTGGGTTGAGATAAGAACAGAACACATTTTTATGCAGAATTCTAGAGAATATTCAGCAACTCAGTGAATTAACACATGCTACATGCTGCAACAGGTTGTATTCTCCTCCTCATTAAAAAAATCTATACCCCAAACCCGCATGCTAAAAGAATGTAATTTAAGATGTACAAACAAGCATTCAAAAGCTAGGAAGACTTATTTCTTGTGCATCTTAAAATTCACATAATGAACTAATTTCTAATTTCCGTGTGATACGTATTGAGTGCAGAGCATGTTTTTATTTATATGTGTATATGTGTGTGTGTGCATATATACATATACACATATAAAAGCATGCTCTGCACTGAATACACATCATGTGGGAAAAAAGGAAGCTAGGTAATTAAAAACTGCATCATTATATGTATATGTATATATACACATATATGTGCATATATTTATGCATGCATTTATACATGCATACATACACATACATACATGTTTATTTCATATAGATGATAGAAATCTTTGCAGTCGATGCTGACTTAGCATTTGTCAGATGTATGCTGATATAAATGATTTCGTAGTTATGCAGGTGCAAGTGAGATCTGAACTGTGACTTACTTCACCAAAAATGCAAAACCACAAAGCAAGAAACATATCCTGGGAACCCAGCTGCTTATTATTAGAACCACAAGATCACCCCAAGCAGTGGATACCATATACTGGTAAACGGATTTGAGTAAGAGACAGCTGTTAGTTTTTTCTTAAATGAGCTGAACTGCAACTTAAGTGCTTGGAGGGAATAATGCACTTTGGTTTATCTTAGACTTCAGACCCCCAGAATAAAAAAGCTGGTATTACAATTCCTAACAGAAACATGCAGTTTGCTTTTGTTTCTCAGTTCTCATTATGATGAATAATGGAACCAGAAAACAAGTGAACTTTCCTGTACAGGACAGGAAGGGCAGGAATTACTAAGAAGTGATTACCGTAACAGGAGTCTGTGACAGAGCAGGATGCTGCAAAATCTATTTGCAAGAAAGAGTCTTCGTTGACAACTATGTCAGTGGTGACAACATAACGAGTGCTAGCTTTCTCAATGAACACTAGAGCATCCCCAGTAGAGCCACAGACCGGCATCTTTGTTCCACCAGGATGGAGTAGCCACTTTCTACTATCCAGTGTGGTGAAATCATCTTCTAATACTGTATTGCCAGAGATGTTTCCTCCAATAAGAATCTGAAACATTAGGAAAGGAATTGTTATTGAAATAAAAAAAATGTCTAGAAGTCTTCACAAATATACACATAAAATATAGCATCCTGGAGGAGGAAGAGATTTACCTATCTATGCATATATATTCTGCTGGTCCAAAATGGACAACTTTACTTTGTAAAGGGTTTAGGTTATGAGGAAGGGGAATATCTTTTTCCTATAACAGGGTCCTAAAGAGATCAGTTCAGCTATACAAATCTAAAGTTTAGGGAGGTGAACTCCATCCTGGGTGAAGTGAAACTGCTCATAAAAATAAATGTTGGTAGGTGCAAAGTGATTACACTGTCTTTTCTCCTACTGACTGTTCAGCTCTATTATAATCTGGTGCACTACTATCAGATTGCATCTGCTGGTAGAATTGGGAAGCAGTCTCTGTTTTGCCATTGACTGTAAGATGTCAGCATTTTACTACTCAACAGCTAGCAAGGTAGAATTAATCTTCATTTGTTATTCTGAATTCAGTTTCTGATTGTTCTGAACTAATATAACTACCTTCAATGAAGATAATAGGAATGAATGAATTAGGATTTTTTCATCTTTAAATGGAGGAATGGGAAGTAAAATTTTGTAACCACATCATTGAACATTGTTGGGAGTTCAATTTCTGGGTTTCTCCTAAGGACCTGAACTAACTCCTTTAAAAAAAACATTCATAAATATTTAAGCATTTTGAACTTGGAGAGCCCAATAACACTACTTAGAGTGCAATCACTTTAGTGGGGTTTCTTGAGATGTATACCAAGTCACACAAAGCAATGTAATAATCTTTATAGAAGCAAATCCCAAATATGAAACAAAACCTTGTTTTCCAATTTAGAAGACAGATATAGATTGACATTTTTCTATAGTTTTTTCTATTACATTCTACCAAGCCAATCACATATTTGGATAGATTTTAAATGAAGTTTTTTGAAGTTTGAACTCAGACTTGAATGTTGCATGGTAAGGCCTTCTGCAATGTGAACCTGAGTCTCTACTCATGTATAAAAGACTTTCCTAGCTCCAAAATGGGCGTTCAGTACCCTGCATGAAAGCAGTGCTTTAAAAACACAAGATTAGCAAACAGTAATTGTGCTCTATTATTTTGCTAGATTATTATAATTCTGGAATATTTTTATACAAAGCAGTCTTGCTTGACCCAGTGAAATGACATATGCCAACAAAAGGGAAATATTAAGACTGAAACCAGTCTAAAGTTGTATTAAAAAACCAATCCAGAGGTTTCCTTACCTGGTCGATTACCCAGGGACTGTAGAAATGCCCATTCTCGGATGGTTGCCACCAGCGAAGCCGAGTGGAGCTGGAACGGGCCTTCAAGGGAATTTCCAGGGCAATGTATCGTCCCACGTTGCTGGAGTTACTGAAAAGGAACTCCTGCAGAAGGCTCCACGTGAGGCCCCCATTGAGCGAATACTGCAGCAGCACAGGCTGGCTCCTGGGGTCTGGCACCCCCTTGCCACATCCCAGTCTCATGAAGAACTGCACGAATCTAACAGAGGGAGCAATTACTGCAAAGATTTATTTCTGTAACATCCTAGATAACCAACCAGAGATACTTGGAGTTTGTCTGTTGACTAGCCCCATGATTTCCTGCTGTAAGAGCCAGCTTTAGGAGATCTTATGATTTCCTTTTTGAAGCCTCCAGAATATAAGTAGACAGACAGGTGGGATGACAAAAATTCATTTTGTCTCTGTGGTAGTTTGCCAGGCAGAAGAGGCTGAACGAAGCTGGTCATTTATGTTTTGAGCTTTTGTCTGCATAGCAGATGGTATTGCAAGTATCAGAAACATAATCCTGGGTGAAATTTTTATCCTGTAGCCCACGAGTACAGATTTTAGTGGCAGAAAAGCAACGGTGCCCTAAGTAGACCATAATTTGCTATGAATTTGCTGAAATGCTTAAATTCAAAATAAGCATGCTGGTTTTCCATTGGCATAAACTAGAGAAAATCTGGACAGGAGAGCAAAGCACGTTTCACTTTCAGGGATCATTTTGTCCATTTAGTCAGCCTGGGAAATTTGTCTAAATCACCTCGCTTAAATGTGCAGGCTTCCCTGAAGCCAGCCCAAGCCACCCAGGGACACCAGTGCTTTCATCCCCTATTTAATTGGCTTCTCCAAAGCAGCACAATAGACTTGTATCAAACTGCGAAATTCTTCCCATTAGCCGATGTTCATAAATAGCTCTACTATGCACTTGGAGCAGAGGGAACTGCCGCTGTAATGATATTTACCTATTGGACTTGCAGGGATATTACAAGTATTAATTCATGTTTGCACAGCTTTTGCACAGTTTCAGAGTGTTGTATCTGTTCCAATTATTATTGCATTAGTGCTGCCTGGCTCACTGTTAAATGAAATGACGCAAAAGAAGTTTTGTATCAAAAGTCTTGCTCTGGTTTGATGTGCAGGTAGATCTGCTGGGAGTGGAGGCTGCAGAGGTGCTGGGCAGACAAAGCTTCAATAAAACACCAGACCTGCAAGTCAATTAATTCTAGTCCTTGCTGAGACTCATGGTTTCTCTTGCTACTGTACATAACTTCTTTCGCTGTAGATTATATCCACCTCCACGTCCCAGACATAACATATTGCTTGTGCTGTAAAGGAGCACTGGGGACCCTCATGGATCAACATATCAGCTGTAATGGATTGGATTCACTGCTGGCAAGTCTTTGTGCCTCCTCAGATTTACTCCTACATTCACCACACAATTCAAAGGAAATAAACCCAGGTGACCTTGTCTCTGTAGAATCTGCTCTCTGTGGATTGCTATTCTTTTATCTGAATTTTTACTACTATAGTAATAACCCACTCAAATATAGGTAACATAACATCTAGCAGATTAAAAACAGTAATTTTAAATATCTCTCTTCTCATCCCACAGATATTTTGCAAAGGTTCTGCCTGTTTTGAAATGGAAAAGCAAAATTTTTTTGTAGATCTAGTAGCACTAAAATGTGTGGATATTCTTCTAGTAATTCAGAATTTAAAAGGATTTGATCAGGTGTGATACCTAAAATATGCTGTCCCTACTGATATTTCATGCTGTGCAGCTTCAACTACTGGCATCACCATGATGGCAATATACTGTCCTCTGTGTTAAATTCTTTAAAATGCAGATGTCATGGGAGGGGACAGTGGACTGCAGAGTCCACTCACAATCCCCAGGTGCTGAGCAGGGCTTGCAGCACCTACACCGCTGTTCACCTGTGTACTTCAGGAGATCTCCTTGGAAGAAAAGGGGAGATTTTAATGTGACTACTAAGTCTAGTAGCCTTTAAAAGATCCATTAGAAATGCTGGTTCTCATAATTCCTGGCATAAATTGAAACCTCTCCCCAGATATTTTGTGCTTTGCAGGTGGCCGACAGAGTCATCCTGGAAATTAAGAAAATCCCACTGCAATTACTTTAACTTGCTAAAGAGCAGCCCCCAGCAATGCCGCTGCCGTCTGCCTTGCTGTTCAGAAGAGAGTATACAGTTATTTGTTAATAACTGTTATTTTTCATCAGCATATACAAGAAATTATGCTTTGTTTTCCTCTTCCTAAGACAGAAGTAATTTATGTCCATATAACACCTTGAGGTCAATGTATGCAAATCCAGCTACAGACTATCACGGAGAAGAGATAAATGACAGTTCTTTGAACATGAGCAATAAGGAAAACATGCCATTTAGACTAATGGAGCAACTTACAAGATCTCTTGTATCTTTTGTTAAACAATCTTTTAATTTCAGAATGGTATAGGAAATCAAATCAGTGCAGAGAATCAATGTTTGTGTTTACCAAGTTCTGAAAAAAGTTTGCTGTGAGGAATCTTACAAATTCAGTACAGGGATCTTTAATATTACACCTCACTGAGGGTTAGCTAATTGCTGATCTAAAAAATATAATGGTTAGAAATTAGGTATCTTTATCGACCATGAGGCTCTGCAATTAAACCATTATTTAAAGGTTCAATGCTAATGAAGACAAGCCAAAAAGAGATGAAGTGCAAGTTAAAGTGTTTCCCACAGAACATTAGAGAAGAGTAAGGTGTTTACAAAAGGTCAGTAGAGAAAAGTCTCAGAGAAAATGCAATCTCTCTGAAGTAAAAATATAAGGATATAAGCTAAGATACTGAATAAATTAAAAAATGATGCCTATTTGTTAGCATGCATGCAATTAGGATGTGGTTTAACTTTTTTTAGTGTAAATTTTTTTTAATGCGGCTTGCTTAGCATGTCTCACTCATCAGATATCTCCTCTGTAGGCTGTAATGATACAACAGAATCTCTAAATACACTAAAAATATTTGTTTTTCAGTTGCTGTTCTCAGTGTAGCTGATGACAGCTTGCTGGGAATTTCTCAGTGAATTATTAGAAACAAATGTGCACAATAAGAAGAAAGTAAGCTTCAGAAATGAAAGAATTATGAGATGATGAATGTAAGAATTACACTGGCAGCAGATACTCCTGTTTCAGCAATGGTTCATAATACAACAAACTGTAAGACAAGCAGAGCATGTGACGTGCAATCTATTTCTCATGTTATGCATTTAAGAAATAAAAATTTGCATAAACTACTGAAGGTGTGGCATCAGATCCTGGAGTTCTTATTCAAGGAAAAAAGTAACATTTAAATGTTAATCTCATTAAAGTTCAAGTTAAATTTAATTTAAAATGCTAGCAGTGGTTAAAATGGAATATTTGCTAGAGTAAGGCCCACAGAATATATCAGCTTGCCTTTACCACAGAAGTTCCACATATGTATTATTCTTCAGTATGTTATTTCTTCAGTGAAATCCTGAAAGAACTTTGAAATTGTGTTACCTTGCTTGTGACAAATCTAGGTCTCGAGTCATCAGCATACGTAAGCCTTCTTCATTAAAGAAAAGGTTGTTTCCTCCAGACATGATACCGCATTTCCTTGATGGCTTTCCACCACTCACAAGCAGGAATCTATCTGACTCCAGCTGACCTGAATACACAGTAAATACATATTTATATTTTACTCTGAAGTGCTCCTACTGCAAGAGTACTATTTCCAGAGGAGGAGAGCTAAATTAAACATCGCATGCAGAGTGAACAAATATGCAGTATTTCTGATGCAATGTTTTCTAGAAAACTGCCACAAATCGAACAAAAAACAATATAAACAAAATAAACAAAATAAATGCGTAAGTATGAAGTTTGAGTCTTAGTCTCCAGTTATTCACAGGATTTTCTACTTTTCTTCATTTTGTTTAAAGATAACAACAAAGTACCCAGGTCTATAAAAGAAACTTTGAGTGCCATGTGGTAGCATGCAAGCAAGGGCTGGCAAAATTAAAAATGAACAGCAGCACCTATGAAGGGATGAGTTTGGTTCACAGGTGCTGCTTTATTCAAAACATGCTCTTCTTGCCATGCTTGCTAGTGGGGGAAACCTTGAGGTAGTTTTAGAGTCGTGTGTGTGGATGTTGTATGTATCCAGGCATGCATGAGGCTTTGAGTTCCCTCCTGGCATTGCTCACTTGGGGTCTGCTGTGCCTGCCAAGCAGTGGCCCTCACCACTGAGACACATGGTCTGCTCTAAAATGATGTTCGCCATATTAAGGCCACTTAGATTTCCCTTGTAGCGAGAAACAACATAACCTTAAAGCCCTCCATTTTTTGCCTCACTTACATGCATTCTGTCTGTGCTGAAGTCAAACTACCATCAAACTGTCATTTTCTTATAAAATTATTTTCTACATGCAGTTTCAGGAAATTCTATTTTGGTGAAGATTTTGTATTCCAGCATTAACAACTTCACAGAGTTAAACACTCCAAACCAGACGAATGATAGCCATCAGACATTCACAAACCATGTTTGAGAATGATATCTAAACTACTTGGTTCATGGGAATACCCCCACAGCATAAATTATATTCAGAAGCATGCAGGGGTGAGGAAGACTTTGCTGTTTATCCCGAGTGCTGGGTTCCACTATGACAGGCAGAATTCAGACCACCCCCCAAAAAAGAGATACCTTCAAAATCATCCTTAAGGAAGTCAGAGTTCTTGGTACTTATTTTGCAGGTTGGCCCAGAGTACCCGGGGTCACAGATGCACTTTGTGCCATTGATACAGCTGCCATGCCCGTTGCACATCTCCTCGCACTGTGGGCCGATGTACACATTGTCAATGGCCCAAGTCACTGGCTGGGATCCAGCAGGGTAAAATCCTTGGTACCATCTGAACCTTGCCAAACTGAAAAAGGCATAAAGTGTACTTACTTTAAATAATAGTTCCATCTTTTTTGTATTCCATACACATACCATACTATGCACATATATAGTATTCTTTCTGTTGGAACTGGCTTGATAAATAGCTTAATTCTAGAAACTGACTGATAGATCCTTCAGTATTTCATGCATCTTTATGTTGACGTCTAACCCAAGTACTGACAGAAATAAAAATAACATTATTCATTAGTTGTAATACCAAAACTGAATGATGGACTTGAAAATGGGATTTGAAATCTAACCACTCTTCTCTTCATCGTTCATGGGGAGGGTGAATGGCCATCGTCTGATGGATTTCCTTCTGCTTTGGTGTACAGTGTCTGGGTCAGACTGGGCTACTTTCACCCTCTCCTGGAGAGTGAAATCCTACTTCATGCTGCCACCCTGCCACCAGGGAGACCACCCGTTGAGCTGGGGTGGTAGGATCTCACCCTCAGTTATGCAGAAAGAAGACATGATCTGCCATATCACCAGGTATTCAGCTTGCTTTCGGGCGGCTTAATCTTAAACCAGACGGAAATTGCAAGATGTTAATTTAAACTATATTTTCCTTTGCGTGCTGTCCTGTCATTTTTAATTCACCTCCTAAGTGCTACTCACATTGATGCTGCATATAAAGAGGAACTGACTGGGGAAGGAGGGAAAACAAATTGAGATGGGGAAGAACACTTGAGAGACTAATTTTATTCCCCATTGAGAAAACATTTTAAAGGAGGAAGGAAACCAGAAGAGTGAGAAGGGAAAAGTACTTAATTGCCTTGCATGTTTAATGTGTCTTGTTAAGAGATATCTAAATGCAGCAGGTGAATCAATAGCACTGGTAGCTGATGAGTTTTTTTTGTCTTGATTTGCTAAAAAGGAATTTTTGTGAGGGTATTCAGGTGATAAGGGACAGCTGATGGGTGCGGATACTACTAAGAGTTTCAAGAAAGATACCCAAGAACCAGAGTCCTGTGGAAGTCAAAAACATTTTAGTGCACCCTGAGTGTGAAGGACAGAAGTGTGACGCTGGAGGTGTTGTAAGCTCCTCTTCACAGGAGGTCTCTGCCCCAGGGGCTGGATTAATCCCACCCCTGAGGCACATCAGGTCCTTCTGTCAGGCTCCCTCTTGACAAGGGTTAAGCATGACTCCTGTCTGAAGCAGAGAGTGAAATACTGGTCTTGCTGAAGTCGGTAGGGGTTTCTTCACTGTCTCAACAGGCTCTGGGCTTTTCCTTCAGGACATAAGTGGAATACTAAGTTACAGCTGTCTGCTGAGAACATATGTTAATTTCCAAAATAACATATGTAGTGGAAATAACTGAAAATGTCTTTATCTTCATTTAAATATAATCACTTGACACTTTGGGGACCAAAAGGCTGTGGGTTTTTTTTTTTTTTTATAATTACACAAGGACTCAGGTTTGGAGTTTTTTTCTTGTTATTCCAG
This sequence comes from Pandion haliaetus, assembly GCA_013401275.1. Lineage (NCBI taxonomy): Eukaryota > Metazoa > Chordata > Aves > Accipitriformes > Pandionidae > Pandion > Pandion haliaetus. Next base: position 17,897 of record VYZV01004276.1, on the reverse strand, counting down.
TGGATTTTGGTGGAGAAAATCCCCCTTCAGCCCTCTGGCCCAAGAATTTCTTGGCACCAAATGCTCTATGGAAGCTGCTCTGTGGTGCTGGGTTTGGCTGGCTATCAGCAATTGGCTTCTGGCCTGGCATGTTGGGGAAGGAATAGGAGGGAAGGCAGGCAAACAGGACAGAAACACTCAGGAACGGAAGACTAAAAATACCTGGAAGGCTTAAATGAGTTAGGAGTCTGCATAGTCAAAATTTTCATTTGGAGGGGTGCATTGGTAGTTGAGTAAAGAGTCAAATAATTATTTTGGGCACAAACAAAAGGACAAATGAGCTGCTGCAAGAGATGGTTACCTATTCCATGCTTGAAATGTTAACTGTCATAAACCAGAAAATTCAAGTTTAAAATTTAAACATTTTCTTAGATTATTAAACATCCAGGCTTTCCAAACTTGGTTCTCATCTCTTACATAGGTCTTTTGATACTTTCAGAGGCACATATAGGGCCACTTATTTAGTAGAGGACCCATTGCAAGCAGTAGTTTCATACTCAGTCTCATAGTTGCATAGCTCATTTTCATTCATGTGTGCTACAGTTTCATCCTTAACGATGTGATCTTTTACATAAACTGAGTTGATGTTAGAAGAGAGTTTTCCCTGAAAAAGTAAACAGTACTGTCTTGTACTTTGAAAAGTTACATATTATTATGCCTGCCAGCACATACTGTTTTTCTATGCTATGTATCTGTTATCATCCAACCCGGTTTGTTCCACAAACTTCAAGTTTCTGAGTGAATGCAGTAGTTAATTTCTCAGAATCAGAGAACTTTACAGCTACAAGAGACCTTGAGTATTTAGATCAGTCCGTTTCCTCACACTGAAGTCGAATCAAGTTTATACTAGCTTACATTTTACCGCATTTTCTAATGGATCTCCAGTTTCACGCAAGAATATCCTTGATAAATTCAAATGGCTAATGCACTGCAGTAAAGAACATTCAAAGTGCTTTAAGGACAGTCAGTTCTGGATCAATTTTACCAGGCAACACAGTTCCATAATGTTATGGGTTTGTGTGGTGCGGTTTTCCTCGGTGGCAGGGGAGGGGGGCTGCAGAGGCGGCCCCTTTAAGAAGTTGCTGGAAGAATTTGCTGCCCCAAAATATCGGACCCGCGCGCCAAAATGTCGGACCC
>VYZV01004276.1:0-16084 GCA_013401275.1 Pandion haliaetus | reverse complement strand
AACGTAGCCAGGCGAGGGGGTGGGGGGTGAGTGAGCGGCTTCGTGGTGCTTTGTTACCAACTGAGCTGACCTGAAACCACGACACATAAAAATGTCACCAATTAGATATATGGATAAATAGGAAATTATCTGTGGTTATTCTGCAGTAGCATTAGGCACAACATATTTTTGGGAATCACCTGAACACTAACTAACATTCAGGACAAAAAGCAGAGAAAAAATTGGTCATCTGGTCTGTTCTAGTGCCGCAGCTCTTACGCACCACTCTTGTGCTGGGAGAACATTTTGGTTGGAAAACAGAAATAAAAACAAACCAACAAGCAGCTGGGCAGGAATAGGAGCTGGACACTTACCCACAGAGGTGCAGTTTTCCGAAGTGAATGACCTCCCTTCTCCAGCCCTGGGTGGTGCCTGCATAGTAAGTGCTACTTGGGTGATGCTCAGTGGAGCACAGGGAGCTGAGGTGGCTGCTGCTGCTGTAGCACAAGGGGAGCAGCAGGTGCCAGGTCGCCCCCAGATCTCGTGAGAACTCCAGCTTTACTGGGTCAGCAGAGGAGCTATCAGTGGTGCAGCCGATATTGATCTGGAGGCCAAGACATGAAATGCAGAGAATGACATAGGGCAGTCTGTGGGACTCCTAATCACTCCTCATCTTAGTCAGCCTCCCCCATTTGGTACGGTATTTATTTAGCCCAGGAAAATGGTGATTTGGGAACTCATTTAACAACTGGGATGATGCACTCAGAACATGTACGTGAACATGAACTCTTGCACATTGCCCTACTAGTACATGGGCATACCGCACTCTGGCTTATCATAAAATGAATGTAATATGAAATCCCCAACTACTTCTACTAAGACAAAACCATAAAGTTAATTAGGCAAAATCCCAAAGAAGAGCTGCTAACATTGCTGGAGCAAATGCATGAGCTCTTGCAGTTCGCTGACAGGTACTGAAGTAATCACAGCATCAAAAAAATGTGCATTTTTAAAACCAGAAATATGAAAACAAAATATGCAAACATATTTATTATATTGCTGAGTTGCACTATGGTCCTCTTTAATGTTACACATCCAAAAAAAAAAAGCTTATGCCACAGGGTGTGTGCTGTATCACTTCAGCTTTCATGCTCTCTACCAATTTGCTCACGTATAGCAGCAAAGCCCTAGGAGACAGCATTAAAAGAGTATCATAGCTGGATTGGATTTAGATTCAAAGTCACACCAAAACGTAAGTTTGGCAGTGTCAAACTTCTCAGGGTGTTCTTACAAGATTCCTGATGTAGAGGACAGTAGAAAAGGCAGAAAACTTACATGCACAACCATTCCAGAATCTGAGACCTCTTAAGACATATTTTCTGCATACATCCGGTGCAAATTAATCTGCTTTTCTTTCACAGTGATACTAAGAAGTTATTTTAGTTTCAAATTGCTTATATAAAAGAAGAATTAGTTCCCTTACAGGATAACTCTGCCATATAAAATAAGACGTACTATACTTACTATGCAATAAATAAAACTCCATTGCCAATGAAATACAAAGCCAGTACTAAAACTATGAAACATTTTGCGTTTTTTACATATCTTTGTAGTAGAAAATAAGTGTCTTTCTAACATGCTGCTCTGTAATGAAAATCTATTTATTTCTAAAACCCAGTAATACTTAGAACTGTGCATGAATGTTGAAAATGTATCCTGCATCGAATTTCCTTCATCACTCTTCAGCGCACGTGCGTCACATCAACCTACATTTGACCAGAAGGGTTGTCTACTCATCTGGAAGCTGAGAGATGCTTGACCCAATATAGATTTTGACTCTTGAGACACAGAGAGAAACTCTACTGCATTATGCATAACTTCTTCATTTATACTAATGTCCTCAAAAACGTGAGCTGAAAACAATGTTCTTACCACATATAGAATTAAGCATGTAGATTTTATGAGGTTAATGCTCTGAAGACTTATGAATATCTTAAAGTGACCTCAAACATTTTTGTTCTACAGGCTTTAATCTATATTTTAGAACAGAAAATGGTTTGCATTCAATAATTTATAAATTAGTTGCATGACAAACTGAAGCATGCATGAGTAACAGCTAAACCTAGTTTTCTTGGAAAACCCTTAGTATCATTTTAGTAATTGCTTATAAACCGGTATCATTTGCAGTTTAATGCTACAGCATGCTACATCTTTGTTAAAAGCAGCCTGGTAATTGTGTCATGGCAATTTACACAAAGGATTCTTTTACAATTTCTTAATGACAATATAATGACCCCTCTAAACTAACACATACTAGGCTAAATGGTTACTCCCATCAGTAGCTGCCCTAGCCAATGCACAGTTTAGATTTTAGGATAAACCAGAAACACCATTTCATTTAGACTATGTGTTGTCATTGGGGTACCTGGTTCCGCTGACTATTTGAGACGCACAAAAATATGCTCCTTATTCATGAGCTTTAGATAACTCCCTGAAGTGGGATGAATTCAGGCCATTATAGCCAAAGAACAGCTTCCTCTAGAATGTCTATGAAAGCATGGGCAGAAGCAAAAGGAAAGCAGAACCTTGGCCCTCTGAGAAAGTACAACAGTGAAATTAAGCCAGCAGGTAGGAAAAATTAATTTCTAGTGTCACAGATGAAGTTGTAGCTTTCTACTGGGTCAGCTCATGGAAATGCTGCACACTTATCCTGAACAGGCTGTGAAGTGGCAATCTGGACCCTCATTGTATTTTACTCATCATCTTGTCTGCCAGTGGTGACTCTCCAACTCGTATAACATGGACTTTAATGCTATCCATGCAAGTATATAGCCATGGACAAAGTAGTAATTTAGGCAAGAAAGCAGAAGACTTTGAGGCAGAAATTTCCCTTATCTGTGTATTAAAAGCTTCATGATACACCTGCATGAGGGAAAGTAATATCAAAGCAATTACAGGGGAAATTAGACAGGCTTCTCTACCTGGCAATAATAACAGCTCGGCAAATACACCAAAGAGCAGAACCTGAAAGAACAGAACTCTCCAAGCAAAAGGCAAAATAACTTTCTGAGGACAAGTACCTCAAATTGGATTATAGTGTTTTCATTTACACTCAGGTCCCTTGTTGTAATGGAGTGTTCTCCAACTTCATTTGAAACAAATACCATAGCCGAATCTTCTTCCCTGTAAAAAAAGGAAAGGAGTACTTTGGACTCAGTTTATTACACAGTCACTTCTTTCTAATTTATTGCTGAGAAATGCTTACGGAGCTCCTTTAGATGAATATGGGCAATAAAGCCCAATGTTTCCACCAGGATAGAAAAACCAGTTGTCCTCTTTGGGACCAAAGTCAAATGTATCCAAAAGGATCATGGGATTCTTTAGGTTATTTCCATCAATAATGAAGTCATCAATAATCCAGATTTCTTCTTTTTTGCCTACAAAGAAAAGGGGAACATTCCTATTAAGACCTAATACTACTATTATTAGAGAGAAGAACAGTAGCCAGTATTTATGGATTACATGGAGAAAAGGGTGCTAAAAGTGTGGCTTCACTATTTTCATTTTCCATGGAAATGAAAATGGAAGCTGTAAAATTTTCATTTTGCATGAACATAGTCCCCATACTGGTCTGCAGCCTGACCCTACAGAATTAACTTTTATTCCTTTAAAATTTATAGAAGTCACAGCAAACTAAAGAGTGAAAAACCTGTGCTGAACAATTATCTTCTGTCAAAATCACATTTACTTTGAAACTGTAGCATCAATGTCTTCTTTAATTAAGAATCATCTAAATGAGCAGTTGCTGTAGAGCCCAAGCAGCCTGAAAGGATGATTTCATTCCACACCTTTCTCCTTGCACTTGGAAGCTTGTGTTTGCCTGGCAAGAGCTCTTCGAGAGAGAAGGCAACTCTGAGTGACCTTCTCTCCAATGGATTATGAATTCAAATATGTCAGAAAACTGGTGATTTCAAACTGAAAAGGAAGGCTTAGATTGCCAGATCTTTTGTGTAACTGTTTTTTTACCTATCTAAAAGACTTTTTGTTGATTAGAGAAAGTTAAAAGACTTCTTTTAAATAACATTACGACTTAAGGATAATGTCTGCAAGAAAAGTTTAGTTAAATGTACTAGGCAGGACCCATTGGAAGAATGAACTGGAACTGGATTCTTAGGACCGGATTTGCATTTGCTTTTTTTGTTAGAGGTGCACTAGGCATTTGCCTTCGTGGAATAAATTGTTGCTGTATCACTGTGCCTAAATGATCGCTAGAATTCTTTAGAGCCCTTACTGTCAGCTCCTGCTAACAGATGTGCTCAAAGTAACTGAGAGCAGAGGAGAGCTTTCTTCAGCTGGCACACCTCCTGTAATCAGGAGGAATGAACTGCATTCCTCTTGTGGTTTTCTACAGTCCTTTACAATTTAATCAAAAGATTAACTGCTCACTACATACTCTTTCTAAATGGGTTTTTAATGCCTAGTTAATTCTGAGCAAGGTAGGCCCAGTTCCCATTTACACTTGGGACACTTTTGTATAATTGGAGCATTCTAATGGGGCCTCAGTGTAAACGAGAATCAGGTCCATTAAAAATAATGAGAAGAACCTGAGTGAAGTTAACTTTATTGGTGTTGCTTGATCTCCCAGTCCCTCCAGGACCAAAGCTGATAGTCTTCTGCACACAGTCAAGGGGTATTAAGTTAAGGTGCTTTCACTTTAAAGCATACAGCAGCTTTATGAAAACAGTAAACATAATCCTGTGATAATTTTAATTGAAAGAATTAAAATATAAGAAAAAATGATTTAAGAGTGTCTATTATTGTTGAGTTCAAAAATCTAGCCTCTTGCAGGTGCTGAGCTGTGCAAGTGTGGACCTGGAGTCCCATGGGTGTCTCTTCCTTACCATTGTTGTAAGGTTGCCAGAGCCTGAACCGTGTTGCGTTGCTTTGGGCTGCATAGGGCAGAGGAACATTAATAAAGAGGACATCTGTAGTCTGCGTGAAGTAAAACTCATCTATCAGGTGCCAAGTGATGCCACCGTTGACAGAATATTGCAGCAGGATGGAATGAGACCTCTCGGGAGTGCCTGGAGCAGAGAGCACATGCATTTACATTCATTATAATCTAGTTTTAAAAAGCACTAGCTCAAAAACACTTCTTCAAGTGTAAATACAGTTAGGTTACTCTGACACCTATTACAGAGTATGGGCTTCCTTTAACAACAGCTTAAGCTGTTGAGACATTACATGTGTATTGTACATATCCATCTTCCTGTGCTTTCCCTTGCTTGAATGTCTGCAAAATGCTAATGAATTAGGGGCTAAATTTACATTGCTGTTCATTACATGTACAGTCACTGTCCTCATTTTGGCTGCGATAGAGTTAATTTTCTTTCTAGTAGCTGGTATAGTGTTATCTTTTGGATTCAGTATGAGAAGAATGTTGATAACACACTGATGTTTTCAGTTGTTGCTAAGTAATGTTTAGTCTAAAGTCAAGGATTTTTCAGCTTCTCATGCCCAGCCAGCAAGAAGGCTGGAGGGGCACAAGAATTTGGGAGGGGGCACAGCCAGGGCAGCTGACCCAAACTGGCCAAAGGGATATTCTATACCGTGTGACATCATGCCCAGTACATAAACTGGGGGGAGTTGGCCGGGGGAGGGCAGATCACTGCTCGGGAACTAACTGGGCATCAGTCGGTGGGTGGCGAGCAATTGCATTGTGCATCACTTAGTTTGTGTACTCCAATTATTTTTTTATTATTATTGTCATTTTATCATTATTATTATTATTGTTATGATTATTATTTTCTTCCTTTCTGTCCTATTAAACTGTATTTATCTCAACAGATGAGCTTTACTTTTTTCCCGATTCTCTCCCCCATCCCACTGGGTGGGAGGAAGTGAGTGAGCGGCTGCATGGTGCTTAGTTGCTGGCTGGGGTTAAACCAGGACAGTCACGGTTAATTACTTAGATGAGAAGCTATCTCAGTGTTATACTTTTTTAGATAAGAAAAAACCAGCTCCTTCTACCACAGACCTTTTTCAGTAATTCAGTATTTATTTATTTGGTTTTCCCAGGTACCAGACATTATCATCACCTTCTGTAGCACCCACAGATAAAGACAGTCCTTATCCTCACAAATTCATAGTCTGTGGCTCTGACTGCAGACACTGATATGAGCACATTCATGCCCAGAAATCATATAATTAATGGAAAGCACAGAGGATCTTTATTAGCATGTTTTAACAACAACAAAAAAGCAATATTCTGTGCTTTAAGCTAAGTCTAAAAATCAGTGGTGTAATTGAGAGTAAAATTTGCATTTTCTGACTACTAATTCCTCCTTTTTCTACTTAAAGCCTTAAAGAGTCAATAAGGGCTATTTACAGCCCTAGCTATTAACACAATCTGATTAAAGACCAGCACTTGCACTTGATGCTGGTTACCCTGCAAAAGCTCCATTCCCAGTGTACGTTTGGTCCGTGCCTGACTTGCTGACCAGGAACATCAGCATCTCAGTGACAATATCTCTGAGCTGAGTTCTCACTCAGACAAATTTACACTCTCTACTCCCTTCATAGTAGACACAATGATGGCATGTCCCCAGAAACTCAGTCTGAGGGCAGGAAGTAGCAGCAGAAAAGGACTAAGGGACAGTTTCTTCATCCTTGTCTCACTATCCATTACTGTGCAAGTTTCTCCCATGTTCTGTTCTTAAATTAACCAAATTTGCTGAAGCCGAAGTGCCTGATGTGCATGCTCCTCCTCCACTCTGCTCCACCGCAGTCTCCAACCACTGCATGTGGAACAGAGCAGGGAGGAGACATTTGCAGTCAGGAGCTGATTTCAGCTTATCTGTGGCAATTAACAGTAAACAACACACTGCTCAACGCTTACAGCTAGAGATGTGCCCAGCTGTATTAATTTGCATCCAACATTAGGGAGCTTGTTGGGACTAAGTCCTGGATCCAGACCTGGGGCTAGCAAGCCATACAGATTTAATGAGAAAAGATTTCTCCTGGAGTTTCACTGCTTTACCTCGTGTGGGTCAAGTGTCAAAATCCAGCCTTGAGCCTTTGGCTATTCCTGCCTTTTAGAATGATGTTTTTACTCATCATATTTTTTAGTATTTTGGCAAGGATCATATGTAGAAATATTTCCAAGGCATAGTTCTGTAAAAGAAGTCTTCACAAAGATTGTGCTTTTAAGCATGAAATATTGGGCATGTTATTGTTTTGGGGCATGTTGTGGTTTTGGCTGTTACTGTTTTCTCTCATTTTCCATAAAGTGCTTAAACAATAGTAATAAATAGCCAAAGATATATGATTAAATGCCTATTGAAGGGAATCAAACTTAATTCAGAAAGAGCTACATTTTTACTTGCCCATACAGAGATTTGGCTAAGATATTTATTTAGGAAGAAAGAGGTGGTTCAAAACTATTTTCACGCTGTCCTTCGGCAAATGGCAAGTCAGTTAGGGTGCCGTTCCAGAGCACTGAGCTTCCCACAGAAGCTGTGAACACCTTCCACCTTCCATCAAAGGGAGAGGAGTTTTTGCATGTTGAGAGTTCAGCCTGGAAGTGCTAGTTCTACAAGCAATGCTGGGAAAAACTTCTGAAATTGCCTGGTAGTGACTCAAACCCTCAACCAGGTTATTGGTTCTCCACCATGTGACTTCTGACTTGGATAAAATTATTTTGCAAAGCCAGAGATGGCAGGAGCTTGGAGCAGGGTAAGATTGAATCATTGGCTTGAAAATAGTTGTACTAGAGAAACTGTCTTAAGCTTGTTACACCAACGTGTAAACTTGGCTTGTAAAGTCTATTTTTCATACACAATTAAATAGAATGATGGAGTTTTAGTCATCTCTAAGACACCTACTAGGAAGTCAAATGGTAAGAGCTTTTAATGCAGTGGACTGAAGCTTGACAATGAAAAACCCTGTAGTTCCCTATCAGTCCCTTAAGTAATCTACTATAAGCCCCATTTTATCACTTAAAAAACTGATAAATTCATTTTTTCCCAACATACTGCAAAATCTCTAAAAAATCTTGAGCTATGTTGTTTATCTTCTGCTCAAAGACTGTACTAGCTGTGCTGGTTTTGACACCACCACAGTTTTCTCTTAGGAACTGCACAGACGGCCACGTAGGCTGGTAGCAAGGTAGGGATGATGCAGAATCTCAGACAAATTCTGACATTATCTACCATAAACTGATGAACATGTACATTGAAATTGAAAATGTAAATGCGTATTCTTTTCTGTGATGCTGCTCTGTATGAATAAAGCTAGAAAAGTGATAGGAAATCAACAGTGATCTTACCTTTGGCAATAAATTTAAATGAAAACTGGATGTACACGGTATTAGTGCAATCCAGATCTCTTGAAACAAGCATTCTCAGTCCTTCCTGCAAATACAGAATATATAGTGTGAATCTCAGTTCCTGCTATCGAAGATGCTCGGCAGCTTACTATTGTCTGGATGTTGTCTGTTACTGACTGTGGGTGGCAATGAGAGAGGTAGTTCTCTGTCCCACACCTTCTCCCAGGCAGAGAATGAGGACAGTGATAGCCTTGGCAAAGAGCCATAGTAATGGAAAGGGCTAGATATAAGTGTGTGTCACCACCAGAGGCACAGCTATGTGATCAGGTACAGACACAGGCACAGCTCATCCAGTTCATTCTCTGAACCACTGGGATGTGATCTGATCTGCAAGCATTGACTTACTCAGACATTGAGTCCAAGCTAGTATACTAATTTTGGGGGCAAATTGTATAGTAGCCAAGGACCCTAATTTCCAGGCAGAAAGACTTGTCTCTAGGAGCTCTTTTCTGTGCCTCAAAAAATATTTTGTACAAATATCCTCTTCTGGGTCAAACTCTTGACTTAGAGCAGTAAGGAAAGGGAGCAGACAGGAAACCTCGTTGTGACCCCTAAGGTCCTGTCCATCTCTACAGATGAGCTCAGTGTTGTGTGGATCCTGGGGCCAGAGCTGGTCCCTGTTCTGCAGAGATCTGGCAAGCCACCTCTCAGAGCTTCCCTCTTTCTCAGACCCATTCCCCCAGGGGAAAAACCTGCAGGAACAACCAATTCAAGTTTTAGACAATTCGCATCCTGTGATTTGTGATTTAAATGATCTAAAGAGATGAACTGGAGTCAAGGTCTTGCAAAGAAATATTTCTAAAGAATTAATTTCTAGACCAAACATTATTAAACTTTCCTTTTTTGGGGCACCTGAATTCACAGCATCAAATGAAGACTCATGTGTGAGCTTAGAATTTGTGTGCTTATGTGAACAAAAGTCTTTCTATTATGTGTTTTGTTGAAGAACTGAGAAGTTCAGAAAATATGATATTTCCTGGCCTTTTTAACCTGTAATTAACAAAAAAATTCTTAAAGAGCTAGAAAACTTCAAAACCATAGAATTAAGTAAAACGCAGGCTAACTACATAAACACTGATTACATAGACTATAGTGCTGACTAATTTGTATTATTCAAAACACTCAAAAGCCATTCAGGGGATTTCAAGACACAAACCCAATTGATTGTAATGTGTACCATATTTCCAAATCACTCACTTGGCCTCAGGAATCTCAGCCACAGAGTTTCATTCTTTTCCTTCAGTGGTTAAGGAGGAATTTATACCACAAATGAAAGTAATAGCCAACAAACAGATGAAACCCATTTGTTCATAAGAAACAACTGTGACAAACATGGTGCGTATTTAGGGCAGGAAAAGACAAGAAAAATGAATATGTCAAATTCTAGCCTAAAGACTTTGACATAAACATATGGGGGGAAACAACAAAAAATATACATTCTGTTTTTAACTCTACTGGTTTTTATTCATTTTTCAGTGTAAGTAATCTCTGACCCCTTTAAAAATGAGAGCTGTTCCAGACTTGATGGTGTCACCATTCAGGTTTCCCCTCTCAGCACCGTAGACCTCAGGCCAAAGGTCTGGATGCAAGTTACCATTGAAATCATCCTTCAGGACAGACGGCAGAGGAATGACAGGGACACAGTACGGACCACCAAAGCCTCTGTCACACCTAACAACAAATTGGGAGGAAAAGGTGTTATCCATCTGGCCTAGATAAAACACAACATCCTTTCTATGAAGCAGTTTAAGCAGGTTGCTACTTACACACAATGACCTGCATCACAGGTGCCGTGGCCTGAGCACATCCAGGGGCACCCTGTAGCCAGGACCACATTATCAATAGCCCAGGAATCAACACCAGAAGCATAGTTGTACTGAATCCATCTGAACCGTGTTCTGGGAGAGCTAGAAAAAACCAGAGTGAATGTATTTCAGGCTTCAAAATGTCTGCTCCACAAAGTGCTAAATAATAAAGAAAATCCCATAGACTTCAGGAGAAGAAAAGCATATTAATAAGCATGACTCCCTGTATTTGGAAAAGATTCATATTCCAGTTGAAACTGGAAGTTTCAATTTCTCAGGTTAGTTTTTAGGCAAAATTCCAGCAGACTCTAAAGGAAGGTGCGCAAAGTGGAAACCAAGAAAGTCAACATTGCTGCAACGCTTGCTGGTCAGCAAAGTGGTTGAGCAGAAACTATTGGCTACATTAGCATTTGACAGCTCCAAGTGTTGCTAGCAGAGTTAAAACAATATAATTGCTTCAATAAAGTAAGAAGTAATGAAAGGTCATTTATACTAAGTGTTGTGTAAAGAAAAAATGGTTATATATTTTCATATATATAACAACATATGAATATATATGTGAAAACATGCACATGCATACACACTGCTGTGATTGCTGACTGCCTTGTCAGATGAGGAAAGTATTTTGGGAAAAAAAAAAATCTATCAAAAAGCTATGGGTTAGATAATCTTGCATTTGTTCAGGCAGGAAATGTGCTGTGGGCAACGCACAGAGAATTGCCCTCAGACTTTGACAGGATCAGGTTATCATTAAATTTGTGAAGAAGATTCTTTAGAAGAAGATGTGTGGTCCTCTGGAGTGAACTATGGAATTAGAAACCAAGATGTGAACCCCAGTCCCAGTTCATTTGCTGTGTGCCCATTTTTACCACTGTGTTTTCTTGGTGGTGAAATTTACAGAGGTAATGTGTAGGGAGGGTGCTTTGAAGAATTACAGAATCGTTCAGAATAATGGTAAGCAATACCATCATCATCTATTATTTCTAAACTAGTGCATGGTTTTATTCAGAGAGACAGATGCCAGCATATCTGCCACATCCATTTGCAACTATGTGATATCACTAGGAGGCAGGCAGAACTCTCCTCCTGGTCAAAAGGGTGGAGGTGGTACATCCAGTAACATGTGTTTTGACTTGCTGAATGCCATGACTAACATGTCTAAATGTTGGATGGCAACTTATATGCAATGACAGAAAATACTTTTATATGAAAGGATGGGTCAGGGCATTAATTATTGCTTCTTATTGGGTAAATGTTAGAAAAGCTTGGTTTAGCATTCCTGTTCTTGCTGTCATAGATTATAGGCAAGACTTAAGAATTCACTTATCCAAAGTTGTTACTTCCTTAAGTTCCTGCGGTTCACATTATATCTGATTGAAGTGAAATTTAAAATTCTGATGGCTTGACAATACACATTGAATAATTTAAAAGACATGCAGAAAACTCCCAAGCTGGGGGATGTTTGCTCAAATTAGATCAGCAAAATCTATATCATGCTAAACAGCCAGAAGAGCAATGCTCACTTGGTTGAGGGTGGGAGGTAGACTGTAATTCTCTTCCAGTTTTGGAATCTTTCTGAAGTGTAGATGGAGCTCTCCGTGTAGTGCTGACAGCCGATGGTTGGAGGGACGCACTCCTCTGTCACCAGGTGCCAGTCTCTTCCATTGTTTAAAGAATACTGCAGGTGAATGCTATGGGAATTACTGTATGGCTTGCTGCAACCCATGCTCAGCTCAAACTGCAAAAAAGTGGAGGCTGATACGTGGAAGTCCCAAGTCTCTGCATAACGAGGTTTTCCTAAGAAAAGAGAGAAAAACAACAATAGAAAAATATACCTTATGCATATGCTTTCTGTACTGTCATTCAAATTTGTTATCTTTATTTTCACCTTTCTTCAGCCTTGTCTTCCCTGCAGATTACTATATATCTGATTTTGTCTATACCTCCCATCTTGTAAAAACTTGACCCGTAAATAATTTGTAAAATAGACTCATACAAATGTAGCAATGTTTGGTGACACATACCAATGTTTTCACTGAACATCAGAGCTGTATCCATAGACAGGCAGTCAATGTCTACTTGACCTCCTTGTATTCTGTACCAGCTTGCTTGTAAATCCACAGTTCCGTCAAATTTATCCTGGAAGCCAGTCTGAGAGCTGTCATTCATCCCTATAAGGACATCATCCAAAGCCCACTGAGCTGAATGCTTCCCTATAAAAAGCAGAACGGGCAGGTTAGTGGAGTCTCTGTAAGTTATTTTTTATGCCTATATCCTGTGTTCACCCAGTAAGCACTGCTCAGTCATGTTGACTAAGCACTGTTAAACAAGACTAAATAATTGCTCAAGGATGAACCTAGACGCTAGAGTATGTTTCTATTTTGGATAAACACAGGTTCATTTCCCTCTTCATTTCTCAAGCTTCAGTGCCTTAGTCATCATACGCTCTTCCTGTGTTTGAATGAGACACTCCCTGAGCCCCTAGATTGGGGATTTTCATTTTATGGGTCACAACCTTCCTGCAGTTCCCCATGGCTAAATCAGAAAGGCCGCTGTCTAGTTCCCCAAGTACCTTTTGTATGGAAGAGGATAGTACACAAAGGAAAATGCTGAAGGCTCTTGATATAGATGATATTCATAGAAGTGCTCTTCACCTTCTCCTTCCTGAAAACCTCTCTTTCCTTGCTCTCCTGCTACAGGCATCTCAGTTCACTATCACCTCCAGGCCATTTCTCCAGACCTTCATTTCAATTCACCTTTCTACTAGCATGCTGAAAATGCCATCTTACTGCACAATCAGTGACCGCACAGGAGAAGGAAAGTCTTGGCAATAAATTGTAAGCTTGCAGCAATGTGCCAGGACTTTTGTCTTGCCACTACAAGGAATGTGGGTCATGGCTGATAGAGCCACTCTGCACTGAGTTATGGCAGACAGAGAACAGTCTACGAAGGAGTTAATAACTGTAATGAGGAGTGGTTGTCACCTATGGGCACTGGTATGGAAGGTGGTATTTCAACCTCCAGTCATAAACTCTCCCTCTTACTAGGAGCCATGGGACTGCCATCAGGTGGTCTTAGAGTGACTGCCCTCAGCAGGAACAGATGTCATCTAGGTGCCCCCAGAGCAAGCTGCCACAGGCAGGACACAGGTAGGGAGCAACGGGTCTGACATCGCGCCGTTCACCAGTGCAAATGATCATGGCACAACAATTGTCTGTGGTGCACCAGTTGCTGCTCAGCATTTTTCCCAAATGAACTGGCTTCTTAACTAAATCACATCCCTCTTGCTTTGTCTACTCTCTTGTCTAGTGAGGAAAATTAACTTCAGCACATACGTTGTAAGAAAATGTAGGAATAAAAAACAGCCATCAAAATGATAAATGATATCCAAGAAGCTGCATACCATAATTACCTGAATGTAAGCTGTGTGCTTTTCTCCCCAGGGAATTTCTGTTAAAATGTACTTTGCTATATTTCTGAATATCACCTCATATTTCCTGCAGGGATCCAGGAGCTGCTGCCTTGCACAAAGGCAAGACACTTAATCAGGACACATTTAATAGTGGTAATGTGCCCCCATGCAAGGTGGGAGCTCTCACAGCAGCTGTAGATATCAGTCAGCATCAGGGTTTTACTTTCAGCTGAGGATGTGGGAAGTGGCTGAGTGGGCTTTGGAGGTGCAGCAGAAGGCAGCGGAGCAGGGTGCTGGAACATCAGAAACAGCAGGGGATGGGGGTCCTGTTTTGCAGTGTGGAGATATTAAAATAGTGAGATGGGAACCACCAGGTAGGCAGATTCAAGGCCAAGTTATGCCTCCTCTTCCAAAACAGAGAAAAAAATGGGATGTATAAGCCATTTTGCATCCCAGATCACTCTATACTCAGGTAAATTCTCTAATCTTATTTAGGCTTTTCTGTGTAATATTCTTTTCCTGTCCCCTTTGTTATGTCTCAGCATCTTTGGTTTAAACTTAGCTCTTAAACAATTTTACTCTTAGCCCACTATTCCACCTGGTGCTATAAAGAAAATCATGTCTGCAGCCTGACTGTGGAAAGCCTAAATATGTTCTTACAGCACCCAACTGTTCACCATACTGTATTTTTGGTAGCTTAGGTTTCTGCAGAACATGTCCACACTGAGAAGCATTGACATGTGGGTCGTGTAAAGCTGCTTAATGAATTTTTAGGTTGGTGTTGCTTACCGTGTTGTGGCTGCCACCAACGGAAAGCAGTGGCAGGGGTTTTGGCCTCCCGAGGTAAGTCTATTGAAACAACTTGGGGTTCCAGGTATGACATGAAGTCCAGCTCTCGCAGCAAATGCCAAGTGATCCCGTTGTCGTTTGTGTATTGAACAATAAGCCCTATATTTAAAAATAAGAAAGGCAGTTAGTCTGACTGTACAGAGCAAAGGGGGGCAACTCTTCAGCCTGTGCTCAGGAACTGCCAGCCGCCATCCAGTGCACATGACTTTTGGCATCTCCCCTACCCTTTTAGCATCTCCTGGTCCAGGAGCATTTTGTGGACAAAGTCCTACTGCAAAGGTGATGTGGACTCACCAGCTGCCACACGTTATCTTGCTTGTCTTCACCAAACTCAAAGGATCACATCTTTTACTACCTCGGTGAAACTAACAATTGTACCACAATAACAATAGGAATAATGTGACATTCTTCATGTAGTCAGTATTTATTTCATGTCGGGTATCCTTGCAGCTTGTGTGGGACACTTAAGTTGTAATTCTGATAGCTGGGCTCCCAATATGGGTAGTTCACCAGTGCTCATGCTAACTATGCAAGCTCACAGCATCCTTAAAAGTTAATTATCATAGTATTTAGATAATTTAAGATAGTCTTCGTATCTAACACACAGTATGGCAAATACTAGGACATAGCAGAATTGTGAAGTCACTTATGAGCTCATCAAAGGGGATAATACAAGAAAGAAGCACTTAAGTATATTTCTTCTCTTAAAACTCTTTTATACTGGAGTATGTTCAAAGATAATGGATTTTCTTGTGTCTTTCTTATACTGGTGCAAATGAGAGGAGAGTCAAACCCTCACTGTAATCTGTGCTGAAAGATGACAGTTCTGAGTCAGTATCAATGTAAATGCCACAAATCAGGAAATAGTCCACTGATGTTAAATGATTTACACTGAGAGGAAAAAGTAGTTTTCACATCTACCAGATGTCAGTGGTCTGTATTCATTGAAAGGTGACGTTACAGTGGGGGTCTGCTACAGGCCACTGGACCAGGAAGACTGAGCAGATGAGGCCCTCTATAGACAGGTAGGAGCAGCCTCATGTTCATAAGCCCTGGTCCTCATGGGAGACTTCAACCACCCTGATATCTGTTGGAGGGACAACGCAGCAGGGCATAAGCAACAGAGGAGCTTCCTGGAATGTGTTGGTGATAACTTCCTTCTCCAAGTGATTGAGGAGACAACGAGGAGAGGTGCTATGCTGGACCTTGTTCTCACCAACAAGGAGGGGCTGGTGGGGAATGTGGAGCTCAAGGGCAGCCTTGGCTGCAGTGAACATGAAATGGTGGAGTTCAAGATCCTTAGGGCAGTGAGGAGGGCGCACAGGAAGCTCGCTACCCTGGACTTCAGGAGAGCAGACTTTGGCCTCTTCAGGGATCTGCTTGGTAGAGTACCATGGGATACAGCACTGGAGGGAAGAGGAGCCCAAGAAAGCTGGTTAATATTCAAGGATCACCTCCTCCAAGCTCAGGAGCTATGCATCCCAACAAAGAGGAAGCCAGGTAAAAATGCCAGGAGGCCTGTGTGGATAAACAAGGAGCTCCTGGACAAACTCAAATGTGAAAAGGAAGCCTACAGGGGGTGGAAGGAAGGACAGGTGGCCTGGGAGGAATGCAGAGAAATTGGTTAGGAAAGCCAAAGCCCTGATAAAATTA
>VYZV01004274.1:0-40820 GCA_013401275.1 Pandion haliaetus | reverse complement strand
GTAGACCAACCCATGATCAAAAAACCCAAAAATTCTCCCAGTGACGCCAGGCTCAGAGCCAGATATTGATCTGCTGACTCTTCCTGTTTCTTCACTCATCATTCCTTGCCACTGGAAGGATAGAGGAGAACACTACTTGTGCTCCTGATCCCTTATCATCATACAGGTCCTCTAACCTGGAAATCCGGCCACATGCCCTGTTCTCCCCCTCCTCTGCTGTATTATGAGTGTCTTTTTCATCTGCTGTAAGTAGGATCTTGGCCCACGAACCTCAGCTTACTGTCCAATTTCCTCCTTAGCTATCTATCCCATGCTCCCTGCTCAAGTACAGGAGCTATCTCCTGATCTGGTGGTTAATTCAAAGCAAATGAGGCAACTGACTGAGACACATGGCACTGATTAACTACCAATTGTCTATTATTCAGTAAGCCAGGTGGGGAATGTATGGAGACAGGACAAAGACATTTAACATGAAGGCAAAATCCACTTTGAGGAAGCAGTGAAAGAAAACTGAAGAACATTGAGCTTGGCCAGTCAGAGAGAAAGCACTTGGCTCAGACAAAAACAGTCACAGGGGAAAATAAAAACTGGCATGGGCAACTGAAAGAATGATGAAAAATGGAATTGAAGTTTTGAATCCAGAGATGACAGTGGGAAGCAAGAAAAGACAGAACCACTGTCAGGTAGTCAAAAACACAAGGGAAGGATGGAGGAGAGAAACAGGAAAAAACAATTCTGGTTGCACAGATGTCATGGTTTAACCCCAGTCAGCAACTAAGCACCACGCAGCCGCTCAGTTCCCCACCACCCAGTGGGATGGGGGAGAAAATCAGGAAAAGACGTAAAACTCCTGGGTTGAGATAAGAACAGTTTAATAGAACAGAAAAGAAGAAACTAATAATGATAACACTAATAAAATGACAATAGTAATCATAAAAGGATTAGAATAGACAAGTGATGCACAATGCAGTTGCTCACCACCCACCAATCAACGCCCAGTTAGTTCCCAAGCAGTGATTTCCACCCCCACCCCCCCCACCCCATTTATATACTAGATGTGACATCAAATGGTATGGAATACCCCGTTGGCTACTTTGGGTCAGCTGCCCTGGCTGTGTCCCCTCCCAGTTTCTTGTGCCCCTCCAGCCTTCTTGCTGACTGGGCATCAGAAGCTGAAAAATCCTGGACTTTAGACTAAACATTACTTAGCAACAACGGAAAATATCAGTGTGTTATCAACATTCTTCTCATACCTAACTCAAAAACATAGCACTATACCAGCTACTAGGAGGACAATTAACTCTATCCCAGCTGAAACCAGGACAACAGAATAAAACTGTAGCCTGGTTGAAAGCCTAATTGATACCTAATTAATATCATAAATTGCTTCACATGTAGAATAAACTGATGGGAGCCTGAGTAACATATCCTTCCATAGGGATTTTTATCACTGTGAGTAAACTGATGTAAACATACCTCCAGTTAGATTGTCTGAACAGTTTGAACATCAAAGAGTCCCAGGAGACATGAAAGCAACAGATGAAGTTGTCCTTAAACCTTCCTCATGGTTCTGGATGTGTGTTTTGGGTTTGTGTGGCAGGGTTTTGGTAGTGGGGGAGGGGCTGCAGGGGTGGCTCCCGTGAGAAGCTGCTAGTAGCTTTCCCGTCTCCAAGTCGGACCTGCCTCTGACCAAGGGTGACCCAGTCAGCGACGGTGGTAGCGCCTCTGGGCAAACAGATTTAAGAAGTGGAACCTGCAGCAGAGAAGGGATCGGAATGTGAGAGATACATCCATTCAGACATCAAGGTCAGTGAAGAAGGAGGGGGAGGAGGTTGATGCCCCTGCAGCCTGTGGTGAGATGGCTGGCTGTCCCCCTGCAGCCCATGGAGGTGAGTGGGGGAGCACATGCCCACTTGCAGCCTTTGGAGGAGCCCATGGCAGAGCAGGGGGATGCCCCCAAAGATGGCCATGACTCCATGGGAAAGCCCGCGCTGGAGCAGCGTGTGCATGAAGATTGGCCTGCGGAAGGGATCCATGCCAAGGAAGTTCATGAAGAACTGCAGCCTGCAGAAAGGACTCATGTTGGAGAAGTTTGTGAAGGACTGTATCCCGTTGGAGGGACCCCATGGTGGAGCGGGGGATGAGTGTGAGGAGTCCTCCCCCTGAGGAGGAAGGAGCAGCAGAGACAATGTGTGATGAACTGACCCCAACCCCCATTCCCCGTCCCCCTGTGCTGCTGGAGGGGAGGAAGTAGAGAAAACCAGGAGTGGAGTTGAGCCCAGGAAGGAGGGACGGGTGGGGGGAAGGTGTTTTAAGTTTTGGGTTTACTTCTCATTATCCTTGTTTTTATTTGATTTATAGTAAATGAAACTGATTTTGTTTTTTCCCCAAGTTGTGTCTGGTTTTTGCCTGTGATGATAAGCGGTGAGTGATCCCTCCCAGTCCTTGTCTCTACCCATGAGCGTTTCTTCATATTTTCTCCTCATTCCACCAGGGCTGAGGGCAGGGGGAGTGAGCGAGGAGCTTCATGGTGCTTTGCTGCCAGGTGGGCTTAAACCATGACAACGTGATACTGAATCCACTTGTGCTGTCGAGAAGTACAGTGGGACTGACAGTTTGTAGTGTGAAAGCAATCTTTCAATGAACTAGTTAATTTTACTATTTGCATTTTGAAGTAATATGTTAAAATCTCCCCTGTGCTTCATCTTAAATTTCCATCTGTGCGATAGAGTAGCAGAAAATGGGAAAACTTCAGCAGAAGTCTCCAAGACTTGAATTTAGACACAACATTTCCATGCTCCTGCACCCTATTCCCTCCCTTTCCACCCCTAACAGAAAATTTCAGTAGTAATAACTGTCCCTGTATCAGCCATTAGCCACGTCAAAGAAATACAGTTTAATACCAAATAGGTGTTAGTTATAGAGAGGTCACCTTGAATAATGAAATCACAAGCACAGTAGCAGTAATGCTAATCTTCGTTTTGCAAATTCCCCAAGGCCTTTTTCAGTAAAGGAGCTAAATGCTCTTCTGCAAACATCAGGTCTTCTTTAATTTCTTCCTTCATTTTCCCTTCTGTTTTTATAGCCACCATCTTTTTTTTCTTTCCTAACTATGTGCTTAACCTAGCAGTGTTGGTTTGAACTCTTCATGATAAGCTTGCAGGGTTAAATTTAGCAATTACAAACCCTGCAGCCCCAGTAATGTTGGTTTGGCTATGTGAATGTACATGGGTGTTTGTTTATGCTGAAAAGGTTAGTTTTTGAGAAAGGAAAATAATTGTTTGACTACCCAGCAGCTTATTGATTTACTAAGAAACACAGAAGGTCATTTCATTTGTCCTTACGTGGTTGCAACTCTGCCCCTACTTCTTGGGGAAATGTTCAGCAGGGATCTTGGAAGAGGCAGGGTCATAGCCCCGCTTGTTTCGCTATCTGTGTGAAGAGTAGTGCTGGCTTTTTGGAGTTGTATTTTTTGCAAAGGAGTATCGCTGTGTATACTAGAAGATCCAGAGTGTCCTCCAGGACTGAGTGGATCTGTGTTTCCTGAAACTTGGGACAATATCCAAATCTTAAAATAGTTTTGAACATATTAGTAGAATCATAGATTCATAGAGCGGTTTGGTTTCAAAGGGACCTTAAAGATCATCTAGTTCCAACCCCCCCTGCCATGGGCAGGGACACCTTCCACTAGACCAGGTTGCTCAAAGCCCCATCCAACCTGGCCTTGAACACTTCCAGGGATGGGACATCAACAGATTCTCTGGGCAATCTTTTCCAGTGCCTCACCACCCTCACAGTAAAGAACTTCTTCCTAATATCTAATCTAAATCTATCTTCTTTCAGTTTAAAATTGTTAACCCCTCATCCTATCACTACAGTCACTGTAAAAGAGTCCCTCCCCATCTTTCCTGTAGGCCCCCTTTAAGAACTGGAAGGCTGCTATAAGGTCTCCCTGGAGCCTTCTCTTCTCCAGGCTGAACAACCCCAACTCTCTCACCCTGTCTTCATAGGAGAGGTGCTCCAGCCCTCTGATAATCTTCGTGGCCCTCCTCTGGACCCGCTTGAGCAGGTTTATGTCTTTGTTACACTGGGGGCTCCAGAGCTGAACACAGTACTCCAGGTGGGGTCTTATGAGAGCAGAGTAGAGGGGCAAAATTAACCTCCCTTGACCTGCTGGTATGCTTCTTTTGATGCATCTTGGGATACGGTTGGCTTTCTGGGCTGCAGACACACATTGCCGGCTCATGTTGAGCTTCTTGTCAACCAACACTGCCAAGTCCTTCTTCACAGGGCTGCTCAATCCACTCATCACCCACCCTGTATTTGTGCTTGGGATTGGCCTGACCCGTGTACAGGACCTTGCACTTGGCCTTGTTGAACTTCATTAAGATTCACACGGGCCCACTCTCAAGCCTGTCAAGGTCCCTCTGGATGGCATCCCTTCCCTCCAACATGTCAACCGCACCACACAGCTTGGTGTTGTCAGCAATCTTGCTGAGGGTGCACTCAATCCCACCATCCATGTCACCGACAAAGATGTTAAACAGTGCCAGTCCCAATACCGACCCCTGAGGAATGCCACTCATCACTGCTCTCCAGCTGGACATTTGCCTGTGGCCATCCAGCCAGTTCCTTGTCCACGGAGTGGTCTATCCGTCAAATCCATGTCTCTCCAATTTAGAGACAAGGATGTCATGTGGGACAGTGTCGAACGCTTTGCACAAGTCCAGGTAGATGACGTCCATTGCTCTTCCCTTATCCACCAACACTGTAACCCCATCATAAAAGGCCGCCAAATTTGTCAGGCACAATTTGCCCTTAGTGAAGTCATGTTGGCTGTCACCAATCACTTCCTTATTTTCCATGTGCCTTAGCATAGTTTCCAGGAGGATTAGTAATCAGAAGCAATATCAAAAGCGTAATATGAGGTTGCAGCCTCTGTTGATAGCTCAGTTTTAAATGTTGTAATCTGGAAAGTAGGCATAATGGTTTGGGGTTTTCTACTAGTATTCATATTGGATGGACTTTCTTACTTGATCATAAAGTCACAAATCAAAGCTTATGCACAGTTGCCTTTTGGGATATTGATCCATGTCCATGCAGTCAGCCTGGCAAAGCTTCTGTTAAATTAGTGCAGCTCTCAAGAGTGACTGAGCAAAGGATTAATGTAGAAGACTGTTAATCAAATTAAGTGTTTCCTAAAATTCTGTAATACATTTTATGCACAAAGGAAACTTTGGTTAGAGCTCGTTATTACAACAGGAATTATTTATTCTATTGTATTTCTTAATACCAAATGGAAATTTGTTCTCTTCTTCAATGAAATCTAGTATTCAAACATTATAGCATGAAACCTGGAAAAAAGCCTGTATGCATAATGATTTGCAGCAGGAAAAGAGGATGTGCAATATGGAGAAAAAGATGAAATGGAGGTTCATATCTTGTTTAGTCACTCCTGTGTCATAGGGAGAAATTTATGAGCGTGTGTCTTTATCAATCTTATAAAGCTGTCTTTGACCTGAAGCTTCCAACGCTGTGAACAACTTTGGTGGTTGCTTTGTGCAAGGCAAGGAGGTTCTTGGCCCAGAAGACTGGACTCTGGCCCACATGAATAGGGACAAGAGAGCTGAACCAGGAGCACTCTCCTGCATTCAAAGCCCTTGCTACTGCTCCACCCAAGCACCTGAGCTGGGCAGGCATGTGGGGAGGGATGAAGCCAGATTATGGCACAGCCACACTACACAGCTGCTCTGCAAAGGCTTGAGTCCATGTGGTAGCCTCCAGGTTCCCAAATTGTACAGGTCGTATCAGGCAACAACAGCTAGTCTGGTGAACCGTGTTAGTCACATATGGGAGAGTCAGTTCCATGCTGCCACACTGGCAATAACCACAGGAGAGCTTGTCGATGGACTGCAGGTTCAGCTGTAGCCCAGCCCTACTAGTGGTCTTCCATCTCTTGCTTGTGAATCATCAAGGTGCCCTTGTGGTGATGAAGGCTACCTGGGTCCTGGGCTGCATTAGTAAGAGCAAAGGGACCTAATTATCACCCTCCATTCAGCATTCATGAGGCCTCATTTATTACACTGTGTCCAAGATGGAGCTCCCCAGTGCAAGAGAGATAACACTGGAGTTGACATACTGGAGTAAGTCCAGTGGAGGGCTGGCAAGGTGCTTAGGGGGCTGGAGCACATGACATATGAGGAGAGACTAAGGGAGTTGTGTTTGTTAGGCTGGAGAAGAAAAGGCTAAGGGGTTGCAATTCCTGCATTCAGCTACCTTCAGAAGGGTTGTAGAGAAGGCAGGGCCAAATTTTTCTGAGGCATGCAGAAAAATGAACAGCAGTGGACATAATGTGCAGCAAGGGGAAATTCAAGAAGATACAAGGAGATAATTCCTGACTGTCAGAGTGGTCAGACATTGGAGCAGGAGCCCAGAAAGGCTGTGGAGTCTCCATCCTCGGAGATGTATAAGATTTGGCTGTTCAAGGCCTTGGACAGTTTAATTAAGCTTCAAAATGGTCCTGCTTTGAGTAGATGATTGGCTTGGATGACCTCCAGATGTCCATCCCAACCTAAATTATTCTGTGACTCTATATTGCTGTTACTCTTCAGCTCTCCTGCGAGGCTGGATGGAGAAGTCTGCTGAACAGAGGGATAGACCAACTTCTAGGACAAGAGGAAATGGCCTCAAGTTGTGGCAGGGGAGGTTTAGATTGGATATTAGGAAAATTTTCTTTACTGAAAGGGTTGTCAGGCAATGGAACAGGCTGCCCAGGGAAGTGGTTGATTCATTATCCCTGGAGGTATTCAAAAAAGCATGTAGACAGGACACTTCATGATATGGTTTAGTGGGCATGGTTGACGGTTGGACTCGATGATCTTAAAAAGTCTTTTCCAACCTAAATGATTCTATGATTCTATGATCACCAGCCTTGGGCAGGAAGGAGCCTCAGGGTCCCATCATCCTCTACACCTTGGCTCTGGTGCACAATAGGTTCAGAAGATAAAGCTGCAAGGGAAAACACTTCGTGTTTACTGAGCAGATAATGAGATCCTCTAATGTCTCTGTCTCACCACCATCCCCCTATCTGTGCAAATCTGAAGCCTGTATTTTTCACTGCTCTCCAGGGATGAAAGGAGCAAGGAGGCCACACAATTTGGTGCCACTCATTGATCTTGTCCATCATGTTACCACTGTCTCTGATGGGCTCAGCTTTCAACAGCGATGAGTCTGTCTTGGAGCCGGCTGGAACTGGCTCTATCAGACATGGGGGAAGTGTCCAGCATCTTCTTACAGAAGCCACCTCTGCAGCTCCCCCACTGCCAAAACCTTGCCATGTAAATCCAATACACACTCTTGACTCAGAGTTGCACAAGGTGAAATCCAAGGAAAGGCAGTAGTCGAGAGGCAACCTTCAGTAGATGTGGGAAACTGAAGATAAGGAAGACTCCAAGTCTGATGAAGCTTTTTAATATGACTACTTCTGAGGTTAGAAAGGAGACAGTCATCAGCTCAGGGCACTGTGCACAAAGTCTGTTCAAGCTGCAAGAAGACATTTAAAGGACCACCCAACACTTCTTCAGCTACTTGTGATGTACACGCCAGCTCAGTAGAGATGCCGCAGGATTTTCCAACCCACACAAACTCCAAGTTAGGTTTAACAAGAATGGATGGGCACTGTTTTCCACCACCACACCTACCTTCCCCCTTCCCCAAATGCCGTTTAAATTTTTCAAATGTTGTTTTTTTCAGTGACTATCACTATGTAGAAACACACTGTTTCCATATATTGTATGAGAAGATAAGGACTACCTGTCTCCGGGACATCAGGACTAACTGCGTTGTTGACATCAGAAGTGCTAGAAAATGCCCTCCTTGGAGGAGGAGTCATGCTGTTCACAGGCCTGGTCAGTCCCTCAGTAGCATGGTGCAGCATCACACACAAAAAGAGCAGGGCCAGGCAACACCAACATCCCTGCAAATATACAGGGGGCCAGACTTCTCCTGGCTTTGTAGTTATTTTCTGAACTCAACCTCAGTTTCAGTTCACATGAAAATCAACACTCAGAGCCCTGTGACCTTGCTAGCACACTCCTGGCACACTGAAACTCAGCCTGGTCAGATGCCTGCTGATGTGCAGATTTGAGTCTGCAGTCCCTAGGGCAACAGAAGGCATATGGTCAGCATCTGCATGGTCAGGTTGTCACTGCAAGAGTAGGGACTAATCTGTAGGGTGCATGATTATTCTGAAGACTATTCTTAAAACATTCAGGTAAACCTAAAGTTCATCAAACCTTACATGTGTTTGTAGCTAGTTAAGGGAGTAAGTGAAAAAACCCTCTTCAGAGCTCGAAACTTATTTATTATACTTAATAGATATTCAAAAAGCATGTAGACAAGGCACTTCATGACATGGTTTAGTTGGGATGGTTGATGCTTGGACTGGATGATCTTAAAGGTCTTTTCCAACCCAAATGATTCTATGATTCTTCTGTCTTCCTTCACAGACGGGATTGTTATTTTTTCTGTCTCCAAAAATTATTTTGTATATCCACAAAGAAAAGGGATGCATTTTCCTTTTAATGTGTAGGCTTGTGGAACAATGGCAGAGGTCCCTGTTGGTAGCATGTAAGTATACATCTGTCAATAAGTAACAGTGTTATTGACCACTAAGCTCCTTAAGTTTTTCCACCAGAAATATATCCTTTCTGTTCCCAAGATATTAGCAGATAATGTCTTTTTAAGCCACTGATCAACATTAAAAAGGGCAAACTAGTTCTCTTGTAGGCTGAATTTCATAGTCACTTGTTATGGCAGACTTAGAAATCCATTCTCTAATACAGGCAATGTACATTGACACTGCCCTGTTGACAAAGGGGTGATCCACGTAGAGATTATCACATTTCTTACAGGAGACACACACCTGGCTCCCACCCTCATGCCCACCTCATGCCCAGCCTGAATGCAAGGATCTAATGAGTGATGCCAAAGGTTTTGGCACGATCACGACTATCTCTTGTTGACAGCAGAGTCACAGTCACCCCTAAGCTATGAGTCTCCAAAGTTGCCCTCTGGCAGTCTGACATCCTCACATATTCTTGAGAGCACTCTGGATCACCTGGATCCCAATGGGATCTTCCAGTTTTGCCTCTCACCTCCTGTATAATGTTAATGGACTATTGCTGTTAATTACATTCAGCTTAACAGAGCTAATAATGCTCATCTGGTCTGGTGGGTGGATTAATTAAGTAGTGCCTGTAAAGAAATGCAAAAATGAAAAGACTATTCAAGTTCTTAATAGTGATATTTATGGTACCAAAATCCTAGGAGGAGTATAATGTTGCAGTGTGTCTGTGTGGGCAGACACTACCTAAACTGGCCAAAGGGGTGACTCGGATATATCACCACTTCTGACTTTACTGAGAGTTCTGGATGGTCACTGCATACATGGGTGAGATTTTCATGTGTGGCTTGGTGTATTGCAACAGGTTCCTCCATTTTTTTTCTTTCTTCCCTCCTAATTTACGACATTTACCCCAAGCCCCGTTTTGATCACTCATATTCCCAGACTGTGCAAAAATACATTGGACTTGCATGAAGGAAATTGAGATACATGTAATCAGTACACTCTTTGCATATAGGAGACCACTTACTAATTTTAAAGGCAGCCATCTGATATATGACGGCTTCATAATATACATGAAGTTTACATAATTTAACAATTACATATATCTGGGTCTGTTGTTGACAAGCCTGACTTATTTGGGCTGATAAATTACAGGCTACATTAAGTAATTGGAGTGATTTAAGACTATTCTGCAGAAATGCAGCTGAGGGACATTACAGTGGGTCTTTTTATTTTTAAAGTGTATATTTTAAGAGCTTAAATTGCTACCATAAACACTGTTTTAAGCTTTAACCATACAAGTAGGCCTGTTTTTAAAGACAGTCGTTTATTTGTCTAGCAATAAACAATAATTCATGATACTCAGTGTTGGTTTTCATTGACTACCCAGCTCTTTGGCATTGACATAATGCTGTTTAGTTGCTTTTGCAAAAAAGACTACATCATTATCATTTGTGTTATTATGTGAGACAAGAATACTTCTTGTGTTTAAGAAAATAACGGTTTGAAGTTTGGAGAGAGGCCTGGGATTTATTTTGGTTTGAAAGTCCCTATCCGTGGCAGAAGTCTGTTGAGAGACTTTCCCCTTCCTATGGGCTCACAGTGGTTATGTGGAGGGCTGGAGGACAGATCCTCCTGCTCCTGCAGCATCTCTGGGGAGATCGGATTAAATCTCAGCTCTCGGGGAAGTTCTTCTCCCAGTCCCACACAAGGAGCATCCAGGGGACAGTGTATGTCTGGATGTGTGTGGTTTCTAAGTGCTATTTTAATGTCTGAGTGCTAGCATGAGATTTTTTTTTTTTATACATAAACCACCTAATAAATTGCATCTTGAATGTATGCAGTATTTCTTAAGGTCAAGTTACACCACTCCCTAGTAAAATACAATCAATAACCATTGCGAAAAGCCCATAGGGTAGTGTATCATTTATCTTGAAACCTTCTGCTCTGAATAAGAATTCTGACTTCACTTTTCAGTATAAATCATGACCTCTCCTAGCTTCTGGCAGGGATACCATAAAATACGTTGTTATATTAATCAAAGTCCCAGCATCCTGGCATCCAAACTATGAATTATTGCTGTAGTACAAATGCTCAAGAAAGAGTACTGCATCTTATCCTGGCCTTGCTGAAAAGTGTAACATTTACAATGTGATGGCAGAGAGGGCAGAAGACTTTGTAGAAATGCTAATTAAAACCTCTCTTTGGAGATTAGATTGATTTGATAAATACACTTTAACACTTACTTATCTCTTTATTACAGGCTCATAGACTACCTATGACCCTTTTTAATGCTTTATAAATAAATTAATGGATTAATTAAATATTTCCTATGTACTTTCCAA
This sequence comes from Pandion haliaetus, assembly GCA_013401275.1. Lineage (NCBI taxonomy): Eukaryota > Metazoa > Chordata > Aves > Accipitriformes > Pandionidae > Pandion > Pandion haliaetus. The sequence continues at coordinate 29,849 of VYZV01004274.1, read as the reverse complement.
ATAGATGTATGAAACTCTTGAAGTTCACAAAAAAGATTTACGGACCTTGCTCCATAATGCAGTACTTGATGTTATTATTTAAAATTTTTTCAACACTTGAGTAAATGTTCAAAGGAGTTCAGGGGCAAAATCAGAGTTGTAATTTCTGGAGCCAAAGCCTCCTCAGCCTTTGGAAGAGGCTGCTCCAGGATTTTCTATAAGTGACTGGCCTCACAAATTAAGTCTCAGCTTTTTACTTCATTTGCAGGGAATTATCTTATTTAATTTGTTCAGGGAGCAGCTATGTTAAGCATTTACATGGGAAGGATCAGAAAAACACAATAATGTGTCTCTGCGTAAGTATTTTTATGAACTGTGAGTAGACTGCATTAAAGATTAGGTAGGAAATATTTGGTTAATTCATTTATGTATTTATAAAGTTCTTTCATGTGTTTGGAATGGATTATGGAGGGGTAATACAGTGTCAGGAAAAAGCCAACATCAATTTGTTTAGAACAAATCATGTCAAAACAAAATAATTCCCTCCTAGGACAAAGGCAGGAGACTTTGTGGACAGAGGGAAAGCAAGGGATGCCACATAAAGCTTTCAGTGCTGTTTTGCATGGGGGTCTCAAAACAAGCTGGAGAGGGAAATCTCGTCTAGGGGAAACTGTGGTAAGACAGGTGAGCACTGGTTTGAATAACCATGCTCAGAGAATGAAGGCGATAATTTAATTTCCAACAAGGATCCCCACAAGGCTGTCCTGAGCCTAAAACTGCTCAGTACTTACATTGATGATATGAATGGGGGACTAAGGAGGGTGCTTATAAAATCTACATGTGACAAAGGAGCTGGAGGACAGGTTTAGAACTCAAAATTATCTTTCGTATTGGGACAAAATTCTGAAATATGTAGCAGGCAACTCGGCAAGTTTTTGTAACTTTTTTCCTAACCTCCCTCTCCCATTGGCCGCTGGCTGCGTTGCACCTTGCTCACCCTCCAGGCACAGGTGCCTCTTCTAGGTCCTCTTTCTAGTTCAGTTCTTCCAGGTAGGGGGCCTGTCTGCTCACAAAAAACCTTGACTTGGCACTGGACCCATCACTTGGATTTCTTTATACAGACAACGTGGCAGGTGGTGAGTTTGACTCTGCAGGTGACTGACCAGAACACGCTGAGCCCAAATGTTCAGCAGTCTGAAACAAAACCAACCCCAGCCACAGCTTCCCTTCCTGTACATCTAATGAGTTCTATGTATGTCATATCATGCATTTGTCTCAGGCACTTTTAAGCCAGGTAACTTTGTTATCCATATGCAATGCATACAATCTCCTACCAGTAGCCACACTATCTGTTCGATTTGTCCAGTTTGTCTTTGTTTGAACATCCCCCAGGTGCATGTCCCTCCATACAGTGATATATGTGTCTGTGTAAACCTCTGTCAGTCTTTTCATAAGCTACACACATCCAGCTTGTTAGCACATGATCCAGTTGCACAACTACAGTAATGACCCTGCATATTTTTCAAGCTCCATAGCATTGCTGTATGCAGCAGCAGCACCTCTTGCAGAGCACTGAGCACAGGTAGGATCCTGCTTAACTGTGATTTTGTTACACAAATAGTCCAAAATGCAGCAGCAGAGTCCTCTGGGTGGCAGAAATTATGTAAGAGATGCAGTGGATCTCAAGCAGAACATGAGTGAGCAGTGTCATCATTCTCCAGAAAAAATCAATTACCATTGCAGGATGCAAAGCCATGATACATCTAAGACATTAAATACATAACCAAAGAAATGTGCCACTGAGAACTAGTGAAAACTTAGCTGGAGTAATCAGTCCAGATTTGGGCACTGCACTTCGAGAAACAAATGGATTACACTGGAGAGCAACAAGGGCAAACAACAAGACTAATCAGAGATTTAGAAAATGTGGTGTGATAAGAAAGCTTGAGAGAAAACTGGTTGTTTAGTTCAGAGAAGAGACGGCTGATGGAAGCCATGTGTCACTTCATGCCAGAAATCTCCTGTCCCATTTTCTGCTGTCTCTCCCAGGAACAAGCCTCTCCATATCTCCTGTAAGCTGGATGAGAAGCAATTTGCTTAAATAGAAAGACATGGAGAATTAGGTTTTCTTTTAAAATACTGAAGCTCTGAAAGTTTGCTGAGGAAGATTGTAGTATCTCCATCACTGGACGATCCTGATAACAAGTAAAAGATATCTGTGTGTCAGGAGTTGTTTTAAGTATCATTGAACCTAACTGGATCTGGCAGAGATCAGCCCATCTCTCAAAGACCTTTTCTTCCTCTCCACCAGAAAATGGGCTTTTATCCTGAGCAAAACACTGGCTGTGTTACCAGCACTTAAGTTGCTGTCATATTTGTCCTGGGGCTCCTTTTCTTGCAGGAACAGTCCATCACAAAGCCAACTTTTAGTTTTTAAAAAAATGAAGATTTTGTCTTTTTTATTTTCAAGGTGTGCTTAAAAAGTGAACCTGAAAAGTGCAGTTATCAACAGAAAGTTAGCATGTTAAAAGAATTTTTCAAATCTCATAGTTTTCAAGTTGACATTGTTATTTTTCATGGGACTTACTCATGTTTTTGAAATGTTTGGAGTTGGCAGGCTGCTAATATGATACTTCATATTCACACAGAAAGTCCATAGTGCCACTGAAAATTAGAGGTGATATCGCTGAGTAAGAACTGCTTGTGTGACTTGGGTCTTTGCAGAGTTAAACCCTTCTTTGCAAATTCCTAAGAACTGTCATCTGTGGACCCCAAAGCAATTTAGAAACATTATTTAATGTTAAAAATCAACTTGGCTCAGGCCATAACTGAGTTCAAGCAGCTTTGTGGAGCTGGCTGCTTTTCAGTGGAGAAAAATAATCCCTTTGGAAAGCAATTGGGCTGAGTGTTTGTAGTATCTGGAGTGCTAAAAAAAAATTTAGGGCAGATATTCTTAGATCCACACTGGCAACCATCTAAGCCAATTCACTGATTCAATGAACCCTGGGTAACCTTGTCAGGGCTTATTCCCACAATGAGAAGGGAAGGCTGGGGACAAACAGACTGTAGCTGGTGTAAAATTTTCACTCACTTTTCTGGCTGTAGCTCCCATGCAAAGTATCCTGTGTTTCCATGTGTAGGAAGCACTCAGCAGTCCTGACAAAGTGGGCCCTAACACACTTCCCCTTGTTGCCACCTTCCTGCTCCATCCAAACCACCTGTGTTTGAATCTTTCCAGTCACATAATAAGGATTCTTATCTTCAGGTGCAGAGATACTACATTCAGGAGCAATTCATCCAAGAGGATGGATCATAAGATTGTTCAGGCTGGAAGGGACCTCAGGAGGTCTTGTCCAACCTCCTGCTCCAAGCAGGATCAGCTGTGGGGTCAGATGAGGTTGCTCAGGGCCTTACCCAGTTAAGTCTTGAAAACCTCCAACAGACTGTGTGACCCCCCTGGGCAGCCTGCCGCACTGCTCGGCATCCTCATGGGGAAAAAGTTTCTCTTTAGATCAAGTCTGAATCTCTAATGTTTCAGCTTATGCCCATTGTCTCTTGTCCTCCTACTATGGCCCACTGTGCAGAGTCTGGATCTGTCTCCTCAATTACCTCCTCGTAGAGGTACTGGGGGGCTGCTGTCAGGCCCCCTGATGCTGTCTCTTCTTCAGGCTGAACAAGCCCCAGGTCCTCAACTTCTCACAGAGCACTTGCTCCAGCCCCGACCATCTTGGTGACCCCTGCTGAACCCCAGTTTGCCTATGCCGTTCTTGTTTTGAGAAGCATCAAACTGGGCATTGTATTGCAGATGTGGTCTGATAAGTGCTGAGCAGAGGGAGATAATCCCTTGTTTTACTGGCTCTGCTCCTGTTAATTCAGCCCAGGATGCTTTGGCCGCCTCTGCTGCCGCTGGCACATGTGCAGCTTGCTGTCTGCAAGGACCCCACAGCCTTTCCCACAGAGCTGCTTCCCAGCCAGTCAGTCTTCAGCTTGTGTTACTGCAAGGTTTTCTTCCTTCCCAGGTGCAGGACTTTGCATTTGTCCAGGTTGAATTTGAAAAGATTCATCTTAGCCCATCCCTTGAGCCTGTTTGGGTCGCTCTGAATGGCAGTCCAGCTTTCAACGATATCAACTGGTCCCCCAGTTTGGTGTCTTCAAGTCTGACCAAAGGGCACTCTATTGCCTCCTTCAGATCACTGGCAAAGATGTTAAACAGGTTGTGTTCCAGGATAGACCCTGTCCTGATCCAATGTCAGGGAAGGTTTCAGTATGATCCCAAGAGCGAGATTAAGGCATAAACGAGGTCAAATGCCGTATACCTAAAAGAGTGTTTATTATCCAAAGTGTCAAAAATAGAAAATAGTAGCAATAGGATAGAATGGAAGAAAAAGGCAGAAATCAAGCAAGCAGTCGGGATAGAGTTGCAAGGATAGTCACCACCATGGATCCAGCGGCGTCTTGTTGGTCCTTGGTCTTCAATTCTTTGGTGATGGGGATACCTCTCCACGGCTTGTCTCCACAGTTTTTATAGGGCATAGTCCGATACATGCACATACATACTATTCGTGCACTGCAGGTTTCGTCTATCACGCGACCTTCGTGTGATCAACACCAGAAAACCAGTAGTTTTCTCAAAGACTCCAGACAATGGTAGTCTCCCCGTTCTTGCATGCTTCGCTGGCTCCAGCCCGGTCTCCTTCCTGGATGCTTCAATGGCCTTATCAGCCAGAGGAGTATCCTGCTTAACAAGCCATCCCAGAGACAAATGGAAACAGTTCATGGTTCAGTCTCCCACAGCAAACAAACTTTGAGACAAATGGCTCCAGATGCCAGTTCAGGTCTCCTCCCCTGGATGTCTCAGTGGCCTTATTGGCCAGAGTAGTATCCTGCTTAACAATCTTTGAGACAAATGACTCCAGAGGCTAATTCAGTCTCTCACAGACTCCTGTGTTACCCCACTTGTCATGGGTGTCCAGGTAGAGTGCAGCTCACTAACTACTACGCTCTGAGCCCCAGCACCCAACTAGTTAGTTTCTTATAGAGTTCTCCATCCATCTTGTATCTGCTTGGATACGAGAATATTGTAGTAGATGGTGTTGAAAGCTTTGCTGAAGTCAAGGTAAATGGCATCCATTGCTCTCCCCTTGTTCATAAGCCCAGTTATTTTAATAGAGGTGGCCATCAGGTTGGTCAGACATGGTTTGCCCTGGGTAAATCCATGCTGGCTGTTCCCAGTCACCAGCTACTTCTTCATGTGCACAGAAATATGTTCCCAGAGGACTTGCTTCATGATTTTCCAAAGTGGGGCTAACTGGCCTGCAGTTCCCCACTATGACCTTTGCCTTTTTTGAAAATGCGTGCAATCTGCTTTTCCCCAGTTGTTGGAAACAACTTTGGAATCTTCCAAAGTTTATAGATAGCATCCTTGCAAGGTCATTGGCTAGCTGTGAGCTTCCTTGGGTGCAACCCATACGGTCCTGGTTCACTTGTATGGGTCACGTTTTCTGAAGTAATCCTGGTCTCAACCCTCACCCAGTGCTGGTAGCAGCTCTATTTCTTAAACTCTTTCAGTACACAGAGACCTGGGATACCTTACTGGTGAAGACTGAGGCAAAGAAGGGACTGACTGCCTCAGCCTTACCTCTGTTCACTGTCAGTATATCACAAGAATTTGTAGAATAAATAGTTTCCCTCCATTGATCTCTTGGTTTGGTAACCAAAGATGCTTCTGAATATGGGTGGGTTGCTGGAATGAATTACTTTCTTTCAGCTAACTGTGGCTATTAGAGGTGTTAGGAGCAAGCCTGACCCAGACCAGGAGTAGTCAGAGAAGTTCACAGGCACTGATGGGTGCTTTAAAGATTTAGATGCTTTGGATCCACATTTAAGAGACCTGATGTGAATTGTCTAAAGAATTTCAGAAGCTTATCATTCACTGGTGCCATGGGGTTTTATGATTTAAAGGCTGTTGGGAAGGAGGAATATTTAGTTGGTTGGTGTTGGTTTTTTAATGCAAAATAATATACTGAGGCTGCAGTTCACACATTTTGCTTCCTCCCTCTATAGGAGGAGAGTTTGGCTCAAGCTTAGCAACAGGGAAATGGAGATAATTCAAACGTAGCAAGGAAAAAACTGTGGCTTGCATTAGTGCAACCATGTAAAGCGTATGAACTGAGTATGTCACAAGTGTGCACTCGGAGTCTGTATTCAGTATGCTATGTAGTCCATGTTCCTTTATCTGAGCTCTTAAACAGAGCCAGAAACTACATGGCTAAAAAAATAGAGGCAGGAAAAATTGTAAGAACTAGGTGTTATCCCAAAATTTAGTGTGCCAATATCATCTGGCATGTGCTGTCATGAAACAAATTGAATGGCACAGTGGCATGGAGCAAATCCTGGAAGATGAACGAAGGGTCTGGAAGTGACTGCCATGAAGCATAAGCGGGGCATCAAGCACTTGAGGACTGAGAAGAGCATTCCTGGGAAAAAACATGGGAAGAAATTCTATAATTCTTTTGTTTACAGAGTTTACAAAGGAAAACATGGTGAAGGTGTTGACACAGGGAAAGACAAGCTGCACGTACAGGTGCAGGTACTAACAAAGTACTCTGGGAAAGGGTACATGTGAGCACTGACATCCCACCAGAAGAATACCTGAACCAGGAGAACAGGTACAGCAGGCCTTCTGACAGTGTTCCTTAGATTAACCAACACTGAAATGATCCAGGAATATATACAAACTCAGCCCCAAATCCTACAAAATTGCTAAAACGTCCCTAAAGCAAAACAGCTAAAAAAATACCTTTAGAAATGCATTTATAATATTATTAAAGATAAAAGTAGACAGGAAGTTATGCTGAATGTGATTGCAAAAGCATGGGTATTTGGATTTCTGTATTATATCCATCTCTGTTACAAATTGTCAAAAAAACAGGGAAGTCATCAGGGCTTCATGACAGCACTTGTTTGAAATAAAATTACAGTGGTGCTTTTATAACCCATTCTGAATCTTGTGAAGCATTTTGAGGCGTAAATCTTGGTGTGCCCCTCTTGGTCCAGAGTTTCGTTGTCAGAAAGTAAGCACACCTCGTGACGTGTGTCGTGCAAGTGTTGATGCAGGGGAAATAACCCCACAGCTCGGTAAGGCACCATCACACTGATACCTGTCTGTATGTCAGGACTCAGCTTTTCCTAGAAAAAACAGGTCTTTGCTGAAACCCTGGCTCCACTACAGTCAAATGGCAAAATCCTCACTGATAGCCATGAATCCATGATTTCACCCTCCAGTCTTCTCAAATTGAGTGACTGTCTGCCACACTGAAAATTTCACCCAAAACACCCATCCTGGGCTGCCTTTTTTAAGATCTCTTTAGCTATTTATGAATGTTCACTGCCTTCTCTTGACGTTTCTTCTGCCATTGGTGTGGACTATGATTCCTGGCATGCAGATGTTGGAGAGCTTTTTCTGACCACCTCAAAGACACATTTCTGCTTCAAGATCTGAAAAAAATCTCCACGAAACAGACCTGTCGCAGTTAGACCTGCTGTGGTCCTCCCGCTGGAAACTCTTAGGGGTCCAGAATTAAGCTCGCCACAACCCTGACATACTCCTGCCTTTGTTCTTCAAAAAGCAACTTCCTCAGTGGGTTTAATCTTCTGGTATATTTGTCAAATATTCCTTCAGATCTATTAAAAGTCAAAGAACATTTCATGCAGTATTGAAATAGCAAATTTTATTTGTTTGTCATTTAAGCAGCAAGGAAACACCACAGAGAGTAATCCTACCAAAGATTACAGAGTATTTTGACAATTAGTAAGCACTCAGATTCAGCTAAAGCCTGCTCCTTCCCAGGCTTCTCAGTAATCCTGGTTTAGACCAGCAGAGTAATTCAGATGTGCAGGAAAACAAAGAGTCTTCAAAAGGAGAGATACAGATGAATTTGTAAAGTTCAAGAGCAACTGGACCATGAGAGGTAGCAGAAAATGCAAAGAATCGTGCAAGTCTGGAAGAAATACCATTTGAGGGAGACATTTCAAAAGATTTGTTTTGAAAGAATTCAGAAATCCTAAACTTTCTATTAGAGCAACTAATCTTCCTTCATCCCAGCGCTAAAATTCCAGGTGTTATATACGATAGCTATTAAAGAAGAAACTGCAGTTTATTCTCTACAAAATGCATGTTGTATAAAAGCTGGATGAAGAAACAGGTACCATCAAAATCGTTCTGAGAAACTGAGTTTACCTTTATGTAGAAATTTGCCAAAGGAAAACATGCATTTGAAGCTCTTTTTCCCCAAGTTCTGGTTATGGTGTTCAACCATTCTTGACACGTTTTGTAGTGGTTATTGCCAAGTGAAAAGATTTGATGCTGGATTCAACAATAGATTGTTTAGAGTGTAATTACCAGTCTTACAAAAATTTAAACAGGGTTATTGCTTGTGAAGCTGAAATTATATCTAGCATCTGGACACACTATCTTCATTCCTGTTTTTCCTATTATTCAAAGAATCAGTGTAGAACGTCATTATTGCTGTTGGGAATAAAAATGATGAAAATTGGTAAAAGTATTTCTAGAAATGTCTTTCTCTCATTTAAAATTTAAAAAAGCCCAACAAACAAACGGAAAACAAGAGATAACACTTAAAACCTACCGATAGCTTCCACTGGCTTTCATTTGAGGAAAGATCTTTCCTTAGTTTTTTTTTTACTGCCTGTTGATAGTATTTGATAACACACCAGTCGTCACTGATGGTGTGTAACATACAGAAAAGCAGCCAGCTACCTAGCAGTGGGGCTTGCTTGCCTACAAAGAATCATATTATTTTTCCTGAGGGCTTGTAAAGTGGCATGCTAGTGCTACAATTAATTCAGCCCAAAACCATGGATACCCCTGTTCCTAGTGAACACAAATATGATGCAGGTGCAGTAAATGATCTGTGGTTCTGGGGGACAAACCTTCTGAGAGAGATGGTGGTAAACCTTGCCAGACTGTTGGGTGGTCACTGCATGGCCCAGGAGTAGGTTATTACAGTAGAAATTGTCCTTGACAACCTTTGGGAGATCTGCTTGTCAAAGGCAATTGGAGGAAACTCTCATATGAAGGCACTAAAGATTATAAGGGTTATTTATTTAAGAGTAGGCATCACAGTAAAAAGGCATAAAAATAGGAATATTATCAAGGAGTTGAAATGGCAAGTAGGAGGGCATAGTCAGTGAATCAATGAACCTGAAAAAAGGGGATTCAAAAGAGAAACTAGGAAACATGTTATTGCATTGTAAGTAGTTAGAATTGACATTACCATGCCATTAAAAATTGTTAAAGCCAAGAGTTTAGTAGGATCCAAACCCAGACTTTATGTTTATATGGATGAAACTTGGAATAATAGGGCTTTACAAGTTAAGGGTAACAACAGACTGTTGGGAAACTGTAAATCCTCAAGTTTCAGGACTTGTTTTCAGTGCCAGGAGGAAAGTTTCCCAGGAGAAGGATCACCTCATAACTATTTAACATCAGGCCTTCTTGTAGTTCATCCCTAAACATCTGGTATTTAGCATTACTGGCAACAAGATGTAGATGAAGTCGGCAATAGTGGGATGTAATCTGGCAATTTGCATGGCGGGAGGGACGTGCAAAACTTACTTGGTCTTACGCATGCAATTTCAGTTTCAGTTTCAAATTCCCCATGTGATTCAGTTTGGCTGGCCAAAGTAATAGGCAAAAAAAACCCCAACAAACCTTCAGTAGAGATAAACCAGAGATTTTAATCAGTCTAACTTTATTGTTTAAAAATGTTTTGCAGCAGTATAGCCATACCAACTTTACAAACCAAACTGCATTCACAAATAGCAGAAGGAAACTGTAATGGAACCAATGGTTTGCAGACAAATTCAGAACTATGGGAGACACAGAGCAAGCATTTATTGGGAAAACACTTTTGATCTTTGCATTACAATTTTTGCACCTTTGGCAAATGTGGCAGTGTGGAATATTTGGAGTGCTGGTTTCTGGAAAGGCCTCAGTTCTTCCCAGTCAGCAGAGCAGTTTCTAGTTTGTATTCCGAATAACCACGTACATACTATTTTCTAGTTGGTGTATGTTCGGGCAAAGCTTGCTTTGTGAGTAAAACCAATTTTACCTGTCCTACTCTTTACCTTTGCCTTTACCCTTTACCTGAGCTAACATAAGAGGTCTGGACTTAATACAGTTTATAAATAGCTGCTCCCACCATTTCCTTAATGCATCTTTTTAGTTTAGGCTGGAGTCCTCTATGATATTCAGGTCCCGCTTGTACAGCTTATAGCTATTTCAGGTCGCTGGAGTCTCTCTCATACACATATCATCTCCTTGAGCTGGTTCCTTATCCTTTCCCCTTGTCCTCTGGGTCCCCTGCCCTTTCTCTGTCTGGCAGGCTTTTTTCCTCTCACTTTGTGCGTGTCTTAAAGTAATAAGCTTTGCTACGTGTAGATCCACAGTCAGATAAAACCCAGAGGCAGCTTGGGGAGTTCAGGCAGAATCTTGGTACGTAGGTCCAAGAGTGTGAATCTCCTTGTCCCATCTCATCTTTTTGTATGGGTCTGCCTGTTAACACCTGAGTTTTTAATGCACAGGTTCCGTGAAGCCAGGACTACGTCCAGAATGGCTCTAACCTTGGCAGCATTTAGCACTTTGGTACCCATCTCACATACAAAATGGGAGATACACAAAATCTGTGTGACTGAAGTGACTGCAGGGTAGTACCACACCTTCATGCATAAATCTGCTTCTGTGGTTTCCTACAGGTCCCATCTGTCTTGACTGTTTTTCTCCTGTGATAGGAGATAATGCTGCCATACTTGAAGAATCCAAACATCCAAACGCTCAAGAATTTGTCAGAACTTCCAGTGTAGATGACTTAGTCCCAGATTTCTTATCTTCAGGAGGACAGGAGTGAATCACCAACCACCATCACCTTGGAGTCCATGTTGCTTTGCAGCAGTGAAAGGAGAATTGATTTGACCCAAGGGAGCTCCACCACAGCCCAAAGGAGGGGACGCCTGCAGTGCTCTCCACAGGCTGCTGCCATGAAGCAGTCTGTGGATGAAAGGCAGATTTCTAATGTGCTTTACCAGCCAGGTCATACTGCTGGCTGAGAGCTGCTCGTGGTTGTCCCTTTTGAAGGCATGTTTAAAGCCTCCACCTCCCTGCTCTTCAGCACAAAGAGTGTGAAGGGCAAGTCTTCTAGGCCTATGAAATAGCATCGGCACTGACCTGTGGGCAGGCCTAACACTTATTTTTAAATCTATTTTTATTTTAAGCTTTTAATTGGGTATTTTTGGCACAGTGAAGGCATATTCTTTACAGGACCAATAACAGAAAATTCAATCTCTCACCTTTTGCACATGAGCATGATTCATCTTCGAAATTGTCTAGATTGGTTGCCAAAACTCAGAGGCCTGCACTCATTAATTACTCTTGCAACACAAAAAAAGCACACGTCGTTAGAGTAATGCCCATCACCACTCTTTAAAGGCTGAACTTTTGCAAGTGATAAATTTTAATCTTAGAAGAAACTTTTCCAATACTGAAAGAAGCAACTGTAATGAAGGATTTGGACCAGATCCAGAAAAGGAGTCATCTACCAGTTTAAGTGCTGCAGTGCCTACCATTTAGGGTGCCTGGTCCTCGCAACTGGTTCCAAAACCCAGAGTCATGTATCTCCAGTTCCTCTGCAATGCCTTGCAAAAGACAGGAGAGACAAGGACATACACACTTAACACTGTACAGACTCCAAACATATTTCCTCTGTCCCAAGGAGCCACTTCTGTCTGTGGAAACCATCTCTTTGCTCTGAAGAGAAGATGTGAGAGAACTGTAATGTGCAACAGAGAACAATTTCTCTGTAAGAGGTTGAAATCAGGAAAGACAACGTTACTTTTCCTCTAGTTCAGCACCATGTTTATGGAGAAACCAATTTTTTATCCATTCTATCAGATACCGCCGTCAAATTTCCATGTAATTTCCTTGTCCTCTGCCAACTTCTTTGTGGGGTCTTTGTTATATTAAGTCTCTATACAAAGAATTGCCCTGAATTCAGATCCAATTTAACGAGCGAAATCAATTCTGTGCAAGAGGATGAGGGACTTCTCCCGGCAGGTATAATCTGTGCTTACAGGGCAGAGGATGATAGCTAGTATCTACTTCCTCTATTTTTTTCAGAAACCTTTTTGCTTTTATGCAGTTTTCCACAGGTCTCAATCAATCCAGAATGTATCCCATCAAAACCAGTCTGAAATATGTATTTCTTCAAAGTGAATAGAAACCTAAGTTCCCATGAGACTGTGAGGAGAGGTACACAGGAGTCCAGAAGAAAATGAAAGGGTGAAAAAAGAACACAATAGCAAATGGAAAATATTAAGAAAATACAGAGAACTGGGTAAACTGAAGAAGGACCTTACAAAGGCAAAGTTACAAAGTCAATTTTGTAGGCACACTTAAGTTCCACATCACTGAATTACAATGAGACTTAGATGAAACTTTCCTCTTGATTTCCATCGTGCTGAGTGCCCGTAATGAAATGGTATTCAGGCTTCGGGGACCATTTGATCCTTGCAGAGAGTTTCTAGCTGTTTCCTATAGCCATTTGATCGGCCGTAGCATTACTGTCTGGAAACAGCCTGGGCTGCCTTTCCAGGAGAAATATGAAAAAGCTGTAACTTTGCAGGTAACTTTCCTATGTAGGCAGAGCATCCCAGTAGCTGAAGCAAAAATTTAGAGACATGTAGCTTTTTATCTTCAACAATGACTATGGCACTGCACTACAGCAGTATTTAAGCCACCCAGCTGGGTCATACCCCATGGCACAAACCTGCTTGGGCACTTGCTGCCATGGGGAGGCAAAAAAATTAGGTTTAACACTAGAGGCAAGAGCTAGGGAAGGGTGAGCTGGCAGGGAGCACAGGAAAGAAAACCAGGCAAGGCGGTGCTCCTGAAATAGCAATGGTATTTATGTTGGGAGTATGCAGTTGATGTTAAGGGCTAGGTGAAGGAAGACCGTGCCTTACAATTATTCTTGAATCTTATTTCTTAAGGTTCGTCTGGTATTTCTGCAATACGGAAAATCCTTTTGAATCTCTGTATATGTGTTTGCTGCAGGAGTGTGACAAAAAGACAGTGAAATTGGCAGCCCAGCAGGGTCAGAAATGTTCCAGGGCAAATCTAACACTTGAACAACCCAGCTGCAATAAATTGATTTTGCAGGGTGGAAATGGAAGGAAAACATTGTCCTTTTCAAGGCTTTTGGTAGGCTTTTTTTGCCATCTATTTACTCATTCCTGTGACTTACACTCATAGTTTAAGATATTTTCCCTTCCCGGAACCCTGTTTTTCACTTTTCTTTGGGTTTCATTTTACTCTATACTTTACTGTATATTTTACTGTGGTCAGACTTCACCTCTGACCACAGACTTCAATATCGAAGCATTTTTCCAAGAATAAAGCACTTTACAGGGCTGTTCCAAGGCTCAAATAATGTTCAGCTTTCTGATAACACCCAGTTTACTAACTGGTACTGAGTTAGTACAGAAAAAAGAGTGGTATATTCTGAGAAGTAAAAAAATGAAGTTTATGTCTCTAGAAAAATGAGTACTGCAGATATGGCCAATTGATAAATTATGCACTAACAAAAAGTGGACTTGAAAGCATACATCATTTCTCTTTACTACAAATAGATATGGCATACTTCGTAAGATTTTAGCTCCCAGTTGACTTTAGAAGTGTAAAGATCAGTTGCATAACTTCAGAGATGCATTTAAGCCCCAAGGATGACAAGTATATTGCAGCGTCTTAAATCCCGAGAAAAGCTCTAGGCTGGCCTGGAACTCCTAAGTGCTCAGACAGAAATTAAAGCTGTAAAGAGAAGCAGCAAAATCCTCCTGTGCTCTCCAGAGGTCTGCTTTGCTCTTGCACTGCCATCCAGCCCAGGCAGGAGGGCTCCCAGCGGTGGGAGCAGCGAAGAGAGCCCCATGGACGTGCGTCAACAGCAAAATCTGTCATCCCCTTCGTACCTAGCAAGGTAATAGCAAGTGTGAATGTGCCTCTTGCTGTCCTGTCCCTTGGAGTTTGTGAAAGGTGGTTTTAAGGCCTCTGTGCTGTCCGCAGAGAATTAATCACACTGTGCTTCTGGGGAGGATAAAAGTCAGCAACAGGGAGGTTTAAGCTTAATATAGGTTCACCCACAGCCTGCAGAGAGCTCAGCTCTATAACATACCTAAAAAGATGCTCCCAGTGATCAGTAATTTCTACCATGGTAAAACACTGTGTTTCTGCCACAGCCTGTTATTAGTTATTGGCTTTGCTGTTGTTCAGAGCCCTAATCTCACGGCAGGACTGGATACTACACAAACACGGAGCATAAATGCAACCAGGTATAATACAAGACAAGACAGTGGATGAATGTATTCAAAAGAGTACAAAAAGCAGTGAGATAATATAGTTCATCAAGTGCCTTTCTGCTGTCAAGTTAGATGTTTTTTAAGACATCCTGATAAAAGGAAAGATTTGCCTTGCCTAACTTGGGCTGAACTGGATGTAGTTGTCTAAATCACCTGCTCGCTGTAATCCATGGAGAGAAATGGGCCAAGGAAGAGTACTTGTCTTTCTCTGGGCGGTGTCTGAGCTGGTCAGGATGTGTCTTGGCCAGGATGAGTCCTTGCCAAGGACTCTGTCTTGGGATCAAAGACAGGGTTCACCAGATTTAATTCTCAGCTGAAGTTAAAAGGTGATCTCATACCTGTGGGAAAAATGCAGAGCATCAACATAGACCTGGGCATAGCTGGTATCAACACCCCCAAAATGTGTTGACTGTCATGCTCTGCAGTTCTGTTCAGTCCTGTCAGTCTGTGATACCCTCTTGGAGCTGCCCAGAGAAGATTTTGCAGCCTTCCTGCCTTCACACCTTCTAGCTGAAGCAAGTCTCCTCCCTAAAGGACCTCATGCTCTGCACTTCCATGCTCTGGCTAACTGTGATGACATGTGCTCCAGATCAACTTCCTAACCACATTCACTAACCTTAGTTGTGTCTTCTGGTCGCAGTGGTTTGATCTGTCATCCTTCCCATCTGTGAGGCATTTTGGTATCAGTCTCAGGTGCAGAAATGTCAGGACAATTTCAGCTCCCCTGAAGTTTCCCTTTCTGTGGGATTCCCAGAGATATGGTGATAAACTCCTAACTGACACAGCAGAAACTACTCCAACTCATTCTTTAATGAAATACATGGCAAAGGCACCATTGCAAAGAGGAGAGAAGAGGGGATAATTAGCTCAGAGCTGAAAGCAAAGAAAGATTGCAGCATTATTGTTCTGAACACAGGCACTCTGTGCAGAAAAAATTATGGTTCTTGGCTTTTATCCCTCAAAGACGGTTGAAAAGCTGTCTTTTGTTATCACTTCTTCAGCTTTGTGTTGGGGAATGTAATTGCATGTCCCCACAGACTGCCTGGCGGCATTTGCTGGCTGGCTGCTCATGGCACTGGGGAGCAAACCTGAGCTCCCCTCTCCTCCCTGTGCAAAGAGATAACGTGGTCCTGGGTGCAACAACCTTGCACCACGAGATCCACCACCCATCTCCAGCTGTCTTACATCTAACACAGTATAAACCAAATGTCACCGCATCCACATGGGCTCCTGTTAAATTCTCCTTTAAACAGAAAATTTTTGCTCTCTGCAGCTGTCCAACCTCTTGTCCCAGTGCTTGCTAAAGTGGGGGGCTTCGAGCTTGCTGGAGGGATCCATGCAACTTTTTCTATTTGCAGCTGAATACAGAAACCTGTTTCTTTGCCATCAGGAAACAGCAGGTAAAACAATTTCTTGACGTCTCCTGAGCTGGTGTGAGGCTTTCCTCAGCCCTGTGCCACTCTCTGGTGGTGGTTTTCCCTGGGAACAGGGCAAGTTGCTTTTAAAAACCTTCAAAATGTGTGAGTGCCACCTGAGCTGCTTTGGCATATTAGTGGAAGCTGTCTAAGGGATCAGCCAGGAGAAAATTCAGATTACAGTCAGTTTCTCTGAATGGGTAATATTCAGAATTAAAGAATATTAAAGAATTAAACTCCGTCAAAATGCCTTTCCCAGTGAAGATCCCATGCGTGATAATATAGTGTTGACAGTGTTCTCTCCTCAGTGGATATATACTGCTAATACTATTTTTACATTAAACAGTAAAGCTACCCTTATTGCACTGCAGGCAGGGCCATTCTCTGCTATGCTGAGGAGGCAGCCAAAGCTGTGGAGGACAAGAGTAGGAATGCATTGCCCTTCAAGGGTGGCATTGGTGACCTCTTCCAGGAGGTTTTCCACTGTTTCCTGAGGACAGCTTGCACAGAGCAAGGGGAGAAGATGTAATAATTGAGGGGGAAATCCACTAGTGAGCCAGCTGGGTACTGCCGCTAGCCCATGCCTGGTGAAGGTGAGCTGGGTCCTGCCTGCACCATGAAATTCCCTGCTTGCTTTCCAGATGCTCGCAACAAAGCTCTCCAGGCAGAGCCCAGGCAGGCTTCAGGGAACGGCATGTCCCAGGGCCAAAGCAGCATCCCTGGCCTGCACTGTCGAGCTGCTGTGTGCTGAGCGGCTGGGGCAGGGTTGTTTAGCACAGTTTCTGTGCCTTTCCCTCTCCCTGGTTCAGAGAGGAAACCATGTGCAGGTCAGGCAGGCTGCTCTCCCCTTCCAGCTGCCTCAGGCATCCCTGAAGATGTGTTTAGTGCCTCCGCATGAGGCTTGAGTCTGGACGGACAGCAGAAGGGACACAGATGGGACAGAGGTGCCTTATGCCCTGGCAGTAGCCCAGGGTAGATTTTTAGGGCCACAGAAAGCTATTTAGCAGTGTGGCTTCTCTTGCAGTGAAACACATTTTTTTCTGTGTTATCTCCTGTAACTGAGATGCTATGGTCCCTATGAGTGAGCAAGATGACTGTATCAGTAACCCTGCAGCACTTGGAACAAGATTGCTGCAGGAGCAGTTTCACACCAAGGCCAGCTACGCCATTTATCTGCACTCACAACTCGCCATCTTCAGTGGGTGGCTCTCTCACAGAAAATTGCTGAATATCCAGGCCGTGTTTTCCATGGTTTCTAACTGATTAGTTCCCGTGAGGCTGTGATATTATTTTTTTCTGCTCAGTAGCATTTCACTTTGGCATCTCAAGTGTGAAAAGATAAATGTAAGAAATGCCATACTAGGCAGAAAAAGAGTTGTGTGACCCTGTCCTCTGAACTCTGTGGTGGCAAAAGGACTTGGGGAGAGCACATGAGCCTGGTCACTTTCTCCAGCCTCTGTCTTGCGCTCCTCCAGCATCCCCTGCCTACTCACCTTCCCCATCCACTAATGGCCCTGCCCAGTCCCTTTTAAAACTCACTGATGCTGCCTGCTCCCACAGCCTCCTCTGCATGGAGAATGCTTGCTCTTACCTCCCAGTGCCTGTATTGAATGTCTTCTGCTGTGGCAGGCTTTGGTAAAGAGCAGCTCTGCTTTCACCTTCCCTGCCGCCATCCCAGTGCCGTGCCACCAGCCCAGGCACAAGAACATATCCCAACACCTCCCATCCTGTTCTCTCTCAGTCCTTCCCCAGACAGATTGTGCTGAACTTCACCAGCACCTACCTCTTTTCTGCAGCTGTCTTAATGGCAACTGAGAACGCCCTCAGTGGGAGATCTCTCCAAGGACTTCCCATTTTGGCCCCATTTTCAGAAGACAATGTGATAAATTCCTTTAGCTAACATTGTGCTTAAATATCTGAGATACCTGAAACTGCTACCTGTGTCAGCCTCTTTATTTTTATAGAAGTTTGATCCTGCAGCAAGAATATTCAGTGGCAACCACCACTGACTAGACCTGTGTAGGAACTTTTAGCTAGAATGCAAAACCCAGGTATTTTCCCATTGAGTGGTCTTCAAAATCAGCGTATTTTAAATTCTGCTCCTCTTGCAGCAACACCAGAATAACGAAGATTACATGACTTTTAAAGCAACCTGCTCATGTTCCATATCTGATCCAAGGTATCCATTCAATCTTTAGCTTTGTCAAACTTTGCCAGCCAAGAAAATTTGTGAGTGATCTGAAATAATCTACTGACTGGAGGAAAGAGCTGTCCTCTGTGTTGTTTCCTGGCCTATAAGCTCATTCATGGAGCAGCTCACCTGTGCAAGGTTTACAGCACAAATGGAAGGAGATAAAGCCTATAAATTAATAGGGAATAATTTAAAATTATTAAAATATTCTGTGCTTTCAATTAACTTCTTAAAATTATTTAAAAGCTGCCGAACATATAAATTGGGAATGCATTTAAATTAAGGCTTTTTTTTTTTTTATTTATGCATTCATTTACAAGCTCCCTGATATTCAAACTTAAGATATTTTCTTGGTTCTTGAATGACTTTTCAATGCTATAAATATTTTATTGTGTTAGTAATAAATACTTCCTTGTATATTGAGAATTCACCTGTGTACTTAAATGCTGTCATAAAGATACAACTAATAAAAATATGACTTTTTTGCTTTCCTTTATTGTCAGGAGACTCAGCAAGCTGTTGTGCTTTTCTTAGTGCTGAATACTGATTTCCAAAGACTTTGTTAAGGAGAATAAGTTTGGTGTCAGTGCATTAAAAAAGCTGGCAAAATGCTGGCAAAGTAGAATGCATTTATATTCGAAAAGCTACAGATTTTTAGATAATGTCATTATCCTCTGAGGACCAAAGATCTGGAATCAGGGAACTACCTTTGCTATCCTGCTTCTAAGTATGAAGGGACAACAGTTATTAAATTTAGCCATTGGATTAAGAAATATCAATACCTTACTTGTAATAACAACAGAAGATGACAAGATGCAGAACAAAATCAAAGGCAATCCTTTTCTTAAGTTTCTGGAAAAAAATTACTGCTCTGAAGTAAGAAAGTGCCTTATTTTGTGAAGCATGATATCATTCAAAGCAACAAAAATATGAAGAGAGAGGTGTGGCAGGGTGTGACACTCACATGTCTACCATCATGTCTTCTCCATCACTTTCACTCCCTCTTTTTCTACTAGCTGGGTTATGTTTGGAACAAACTTTCTCTGTGGTCATCCTCTTCTCTTAATTTTCCTTGTATTTTTGCCAGTTTGTGTGTATATCTAATGTTCAGGAAAAAAAAGTTAAGCTTAATAGCATTCTTTACTATGGTATAGATTAAGACCTTTTAGGAGTTGTTGGAGCAGTTTGTGGCCCATCAAAATCTACCTCTTTAGTTAAGATGAAAAAGCTTACGAGCGTTCAAGTGGAACAGAGAGAATCAGCCATCCCGGCAGAAGTAAATGGAGCCACTTACATTTTACATTAGATGATGTCTAAATCCAGGGATTACTTAATGCACCCAAATCTTTACCTGAGGGAGCTTGCTGCATATATTTCCACAGGGTTTGTGTATGAATTAGGTCAGGGATAAAAATATTTTGGGGTCTAGTCAGTCCCAGTGACTCCCTTGATAAAAATCTCTCTTATGAATCTGACTTGAAGCTCTTGTTTTCTGAATGCCTAATGCTCAAGGTATTTGTATCCATTCCTTACTTTCATGGACTCTGGTAGTGAGTGAAACAAATATCTCCTTGCCTCTTACAGTACAAGAGCTTTCAAAACCAACAGGATGAAAAATAGATTTTGACAAAGAGCATATTCTGAATATTTCAGTTATTTGTAAATAATCTCACAAATTTTAAAGTGTTGGTCATGGGTAAAGAAGTTTTGCTTATGAAGACCTGTGCTTGTTTTGCGGCACAGTGCAGTTGCTACTTAAATGCTTCATTACCAACATTTTGCTCATTTTCCTGCTGCTGGCACTCTCAGCAGTTACATGTGCCTCCTTTGTATCCAAACCCGCTTAAAAACTCTTACTTTAGATGAGATTGCTTGCACTTTAAGGGAGATTAGGGAGCATATTGAACCTCAGGAACCTGGTTTATTTTCCTCTCCCATCTGGACACAGTTTTTGAAAGGGATTTTTAGTGTCAATTGCGCATCCCTTAAGTATATGTTAGCTTGGATTTTGGTGTTGTCTGCAAAGTGATCACAAAATACATTTAAAAATATTATGGGTTGTGTGATATTACCATTGCCCAGTCCTTCCTGTAGGTATATTCAACACATAATACTAAAATCAGGTCTCACTCATTTATCTTCCATTACAAAAAGCCATCTGTTGTGAATTCCACATTCAAATGTTTTGAAGTGGTATAAATACAGTATTGCAACGCCCATAACTCATGGTACAACATTAAAAAAAAATAGTAATACTCAAAGAGATTTTAAGAGAAGGATTCATTGCCAGCCAGCTGATGCCGAGGCTGTGGACAGAATTATGAACTGCCTTTTCTAACCTGTGCTGTATGGTAACTGGAGGGAAACTGATGCGTGGTTAATTTATGTGGTGTGCATTGAGGTAACCAGTCAGTAGTAAGGGCTTCAGAAATGCAGAAAGTAATAACAGGTGAATTGAAAAGTCTCTGTTCTGATTTACTGGAAAGGAAAGAGATGAAGAGGTGAATACAGGAGAGGGAGCATATGTGAGAGAGGAGTAGCTGCAGGGTGGGCTCTGCGATGTTGCCGTGGGTCCCACCAGCCCTGTGACAGCAGGACGGCCACCACTGCGGTGTCTTCTGCAGGCTGCCTTTCTTCTCTGTCCTCCCGCTGTCATGCTCCAGCCCACTCGTAATACAAACCCTTATGAAATGTATATTGGAACCAGCATCTGCTGTTTCATTTTGAACTTCCTACATTTTCTTCCCCTCTGTGTTCAAGGGAAATCGTTGTTGCAGTGTAATTTGAGTGCCACTACAGCTGAAGCTTGCAAAAAGAAGTATATATGTGTATATGCAGTTGAATTGGCAAAAAAGGAGACTGATTGGCACTGGAAATAAGAGCATATTGTTTCCGCTCGTGAACATATTTATTAATAAATCAGGTCTTACAAATATCCTCCAGAGTTCTTCAGAACTCAAGACCATCATGTTCCTGTATAAGCTGTATATCCAGTAGGAATGCTACATCACTCACAGTGTGTACATTTTAAAAGATTAGCAATTTCAAACAACATTGAAGTTTAATTAAGATAATTATGTTCTATTTGTGCAAATTTGCTGTAGATATTTTTGTCTGTAAATGTCTGACACGTTGCTATTTCCAAGACTTGATTGGTACAGGAATATGTTACAGAATAATAGAAATGCAGGCCTGGAAAAGACTTAGGTCCATTTCACTGCACTGACACACAAAATTAATGACCTAAACCACATTAATTAAAATTTTTTTTTATCAAACAAAGCAGTATTGTTTATCCAAAAATTTGTCTCTAAAGTTTTTTGTCCATTATCTATTAATCCACTGTTTAAACTGATCCAGTCAGGAAGCAGAAATAACACCATGTAGCTTACATAGTGAGGTACACAAAACAAATGAAGTATGATTATGCATTTTAATACAATGCTTTATGGCAGCTGACGTGTCTATACATTTGAGTGAATATTGAGCACAGTTTGAAGCAGGCAGACTCTTTTTTGGAATAGGGTAGAACAAATGCACTCTGTCTTCTCCTGAGCTGAGACCAAAGCCAGGCTGGCCGGTGACAAATCCTGACTTATTTCTGTAGATTAAATTCTCTGCATTGATCTAACAATAGGGATCGTTAGCAAATGTTTAATTGGCTCTACGACTTGTAGAAAGAGCAACTACAAGAGGAGTTTGAACATATGCAGACCGTAACTAAGGGTGGAGTTTAAGCTGTTCCTGTGGCCAGCTAGCAAGTGCACAGAAAGCTCTGGATCTTACTGAACTTTCACCATCAAAGCTTTTAGTGTGGGTCCTGTTTGCTGGCGTGGGACCTTCACATTGCAGACCCACAGGGCAAACGTACCAGCATTTAATCAGCCCTGTTACCTTGTGCTTGGCCAGGTGATTGGCACTCGCTCCTCCAGGACTTTTTCCTAGACAAACCACAGCATATATGCAAATGTGCTAGTTTTGGAGGAAGAAATTATACTTATTATGCCAAAAAGCTAGTGTGATAAATTCTGTCCATGCATCCCTGTTATTACTGAATAATTGTTCAACATAAATATGACAACCAGATTTTGGCCTGACTTCACCCCCGCCCCCAGTTCTGTAGCAAAAAAATTGTAAAAAACCTTAGAATAGAATAGAATAGAATAGAATAGAATTGAATTGAATTGAATTGAATTGAATTGAATTAGAATAGTTCAGTTGGAAGGGACCTACAACGATCATCTAATCCAACTGTCTGGAATATGAGTATGAATTTATCCTCTGTAAATTGGTTTGTCTAGCCCATTTTCTATTTCATGTATTTATTTTTACAGCATTCTGTAGAGTTGCATTCACAGTTCAATTACTCATTTTGTAGGGGAAAGAAAATAATTCTTTGCATTTGCTATAAACGTCCTGCCTGACGATTGCACAGTATTCTTCATAGCTGTTGTGTTACTAGCAACAGAAAAAAATCATTCCCTATGCACCTTTTTCATACCCTTCAGGACCACATTGTCTTCAGTCTCAGCAGCACAGGAGCATTCCCACTGATGTACCCAACCTAGCTGTGAGACAAGGCATGGGCCCTCCTGCAGCGTAGCTCAGACAGAGCAAGGGTGGGAGCCTCAGCTTAAATGCAGCTCCTGAGCAAAGTGGAGGGACCTGTGTGCTAAGGCGTCCTGCAGCTCTCTGAAACTGGACATCTACAGCCTGTCTAACCTTGCTCTGAGCCCAAGCAACCAAACCTGAGGGGAGAAAGGGATGCCATCAGGTCCCTGATATGGGGAGAGAGGAAGACCCACCCCCCAACTATAGCCCTCTGAAAACTCAATGTCTTGTGTGTTTAATAGTACCATAGCGCTTGATAGTATCATGATCCTTTTCTACTACCTGTGCCGTGAAAGACTCAAATATGTACTTATTACAAGACCTCAAACAAACCATTTCAGTTCTCCAAGTTCTCTCTTTTGTTTTTCTCATGTTTTCTCTGCAGTCTGAGTTGGGATCTTTAGCATGTAGTTGAAATGCAACTACGGATGTGGTATTTAGGGCTGCCCAATAGTTCTTTCCGAGACTTTAATTCTGTGAAGCATAATACAATTTACTGGCAAAACCACAAATTCTGTTAGGCCAAAGGAGCCAATTTTGAGGAGAGGGAAAGCAGTTGTATTCTTCCAGAGACAGCCCAATAAAAAAAAAATTAATTCATTTGGGATACCAGACTGCAAAATCGTGAAGCATAGACTGGGAAGAACTTTCTGAAGTCATTGTCCCTTCAAATGTGATCACCTTTTCCCTTTATTGCATCCTCCAATCATTGGATCTGTCTTGGTAACTAAAATGAACCAAGAACCATTCTGTGGCCATGTGGCCAGCTGGTTAGACATGACTTACAAACATATAGCTAATCTACCAGACCACATCCAACAGCCTACCTGAACTGGTGTTGGCATGCTAAGCCTGAGCTATTCCTAAGCATTGTATGGGAGAAAAACAAATGGTCATACCAAAACCATGCCAGGAATTGAACTAACAGTGAAAAATTATGGACAATAACAGGCCAGTGTGTGTGCCCATGCCCCAGCAGTTTGGTTTACTTATACTGACATAGTTTATAGTATTGTTTCCTTGACTCACAATAACTAGATATCTCAGTTTAAAAGGTCATTGGAGGCCATTGCAATTAGTAGCTGGAGACTTCATATGAAATAAATACAACAATAGCATGCTCCTCAGAGAGTTGTCTTCCAGCCTGCTGGCCATGTGCTTGTTACAGCTGGCTGACATACTGAAGAGTATATTTGCACCTGCAAGATCTACAGCCCTAAAAAACAAACTAAAATTCTGAAGGATTCTCTAGAGTAAAAATTGCCTCCATAACCAGCTGCTTGCCAAGATAGATCTACAGCCATTCAACAGCCCGCTCTGTGCCACCCTGCTGGAAGAAAGGGTGATGGCAGAGGGATGGGAGCATGGCAAGGGAGCACCTTCCAGCCCTTGCAGAAATCCTTCTACGCATGCATAGTTCTGGGGGCTGACCAGACACTTCTGCTGCTGCAGTGGCCACTGCCACTGCCTGGCACCAGCTCACCCTGTTTGTAAGTCTCCTCATTAGCATTTGTCACAGTAGAGAATGGGTTTTTCTCTCCTATACAATGGAAACTGGGATAAATTTGTACTTCCCTGTGGAGCAGCCATCCCTTCAACTCATCCTTTCTCCAGCAGCTCTGCCTCACTGGGTTAGCAGTTTGTCTTTGGAGCTGATGTGCTCTGGCATGGGTCAGAAGGACCATTTCTACAGATGCTGCCTTTCCATTAACACCCGTTCCTTGGGGCATTTCTACTTTCTCTGCCCATCAATGTATGCCATGAAAGGAAGCATGTAGCCCTAATTCCCTACTCTAATCCGTAATTTGAGCCTTTATTAACGTTTATGAAATTTTAATGAATACTGCTTTCTGCTACCCTTGAAGTAATACATTCAGAAAAGAGCTGTTTGCCAGTACAGTCGTCAGACATGCCTACGGAGAAGTTGGAAATCTCTGCTAGAGAATTATTATCTGCAGTTCCTTACACTAGGTTATTAATGCAACACATTGCTGCTCAGTAATGGTATGCACCATCTTTTACACCATTACCATCCTCCAGCACTTTTATTTAAACACGCTAGTATCAGCCATATGTAACACCAGTCACTGAAACTGCATTAGCATGCCTCTTTGGTCTCCAAGAAGTTTTGAAGTTAGGTGAAGTCTTTACATGTTGACTATTTTGGCAGGCTATATTGTTCTACAATTTATCAGTTGATAACTTTTGCTGCCTCACAGTCATTGTGTTTTCCCAAGTGAAGAACCTTTGGCTGAGCTCTGGAAATACATGCGTTTCACAGAAATGAAAAGTTATTAAATCAGTACTGCAGGGGAATGCAGGGGAATGATCTGTTTGTAATTCTGGGAAAAACAATTTAGAACACTGTTTTTAAAGCTTAACGAAATTACTTAAAATCTTTCACAAAAACAACCAACCTTTTTCATCTGGTCTCCAAGGATTTTGTTTATCTTTCAGATCTAGTTGCTGCAAAATACTGATAATGCAGAAATTCCATGAGGCGTTAAATCTCCATCTACCAGTGGCTTGCAGAATTAATCAAATTACCTTTTAAAGTTAATGCAGTCGGTGAGAAGAGTTTAATGATATTCAAAACCTTCATGGTAATAATTACAGATGAAGAGGGTCAGTCAGTTGAGAATTAATGCAAAAAGTGCACAGAATGATAATCTGAATTAATGTATCAGACCATGCAGAAGGCATTGGTAGAGTGAGACATGAAAATAAAATTCATTTGCTTCCATTCAGAAGAGTGAAATAAACTCACATGTGTGAGGATTTGAAGTAAAGGATGAATTTGAGGCTTGAGCTATGCTAGAGAGGAGGTGGAGGGCTGAGAGAGCTGAAGGAAGTGAAGAAAAGGAAGGGAGAAGATGAATAGGGATTAATCTGGATTATCTCATGAAGTTTGATGTTTGAAGCTGTCAGTCTTTCTATGGTAACTCAAAGACAGAAGCTTTTCCACAAATTTCTCTCATCCTGAGGCTCTTCACCTTTGATTTTCTCTATTCTGCATGTGTATTTTTTCCACTGTTTTAGAAATGATAAAATACTCGATGAGGGCAGGGTTTTAACTGTCCTTTCCCATGCAGTTCATAGCTCTTTTGCTAATGAAGAAATGGAACAATCCTGAAAGGACTTTCTTAAAAATTAATACAATGTGCCCCTCTTAAGTTGAATCTGGGTAAGCTCATGCTGCACTCAGGTCTCACAGAAATGGGCAGAAGAGCAGCCTGTGTACCAGCAAACCTGGAGCTGAGAATTTGTGTGACCTGAGACCATTGCTTCTGAGCACCTCTTCCTTCTGGTGACTGGCATCAAAAAACACTGTCACTGAGGATGTCACAGTACCTGGGTGCCCGATTTGAGATACCACGCAGCAACATGGCTGTCACAGGAAGGCTACTCAGCGCATTCTGAAAAACAGGCCTGTATTACAACTTCACTACCCCAAATATCTTCAAAATTATAGTCAATTTTTTAAAATCTTGAACATTTATTTCCCACTTACCGTTTCTGTCACATATATGTGACTTAAATACACCTGTGTTTGTTCTGTTCCTCTGAGAGACATTGTCAGTTGCTGTCTTTTCCATACTATTAAATCAGCTCAGGCATCATATTATAAATGCTCCTAAAAACTGAGGCAATGTTGCTTTTATGGTTAATTGCATATTGAACTTTCCATGTGCTGTTTTCACATTTCAAGCTTCACTGCATATCAGCTGTTCAGATCCTTATTTTCATGTATGAAGGGACTATCAAGTGTGCCCGCTGAGCCCCCTGTGGAGATCCTTTTTACATAGCAATGTGATTAGGCAATTGGACTATAAGGGTACAAATGATTTTTCTGCATAACTATATACTGCAGTCTTCAGATCAGCAGTACTCGACTTGCAGCAGCCAGTGAGTTGCATTGACATTGGAGATTTCCAGAGGCCCAAGTTGATCATGGATGGATCCTTCATCACAATCATAAAATCATAGAATACCATCATAGAATTAGGTTGGAAAAGACCTTTAAGATCATCAATTCCAACTGTTAATTTGGCACTGTCAAGTCCACCACTAAACCATGTCCCTAAGCCCACATCTACCCATGTTTTAAATACCTCCAGGGATGATGACTCAACCACTTCCCTGGCAAGCCTGTTCCAGTGCTTGACAACCCTTTTAGTGAAGAAATTGTTCCTAATATCCAATCTAAACCTGCCCTGGCACAACTTGAGGCCATTTCCTCTTGTCCTATTGCTTGTTTACTTAGGAAAAGACACCAACGCCCACCTCACTACAACCTCCTCTCAGGTAGTTGTAGAGAGGGATAAGGTCTCCCTTCAGCCTCCTTTTCTCCAGACTAAACAACCCCAGTTCCCTTAGCCGCTCCTCGTAAGACTTGTGCTCTAGACCCTTCAGCTTCGTTGCTTTTCTTTGGACATGCTCCAGCACCTCAATGTCTTTTCTGTAGTGAGGGGCCCAAAACTGAACACAGTATTCAAGGTGTGGCCTCACCAGTGCCGAGTACAGGGGGACGATCACTTCTCTGCTCCTGCTGGCCACGCTGTTTCTGATACAAGCCAGAATGCCATTGGCCTTCTTGGCCATCTGGGCACCCTGCCAGCTGATACTCAGCTGGCTGTTGACCAACACGCCCAGGTCCTTTTCTGCCAGGCAGCTTTCCAGCCACTCTTCCCCAAGCCTGTAGGAAATTGTGAAGCCATATCAACTTGTGATGATGTGCCATTGTTGCAACTCAAGTTCATCGCTGGAGGCTGCTTTGTTGTCCATGTGCCTCCCTAGGGGACCACTCTTCTGCTGCTGTTTTTGTCCTCCAAGCATATTCCCAAGAGAAAGCTCAGGAGCTTCTCCCAACTCTTCCATGAATCTCATGGTGTGGCTGTGCCTTCCTGGGGTTGTTCTTGCTGCTTCTTGAAGCAGCCAAAGGACAAATTGAGCACATCGTGCTCTGACTTCATGCTGGAGTGGTCCCAAGTAGTGACATAAGGACATACCTTGCTGGAAAATCAGAGGTTGAATATGGTTCAGCTTCATTCAGCAGAGCTGACCTTGCAATAACACCTGATGTATTGTCCCATTGACAGGTAAAACTTTTAATCAAAGCACTTAAAAATACTGCAACCCTTGTTTTTCTGTTGCATTACAAAGAAATTTGTCACTTTCCTTGCTTTGCTGCAAATATTTTTGTTTGCATGTTTGTCATTTGAGAATTGTAGATAATTGGTTTGGCTGTGTTTCATCTCACAATCTGGCAAAAAAAAAAAAAAAAAGTACCTGTGGTGTAAGGGTTCTTTCATGAACTGCTGAGAAGCAAAAATGATGTAATTATAAAATGTTACAGTTAATCCCTTAGTGATCACGACATTTGCAAAAAGAAGAAGTGTGCAAATACTCGTGGAAGTCCTGTGATTAGAGAGGATATTCAGCATAGGCAGATAGTTTTAAAAATAAATATCGGTGGTTTGTGTGACATATAGGTTATATGGATAGAGGTTAGCTCCCTCTTCTGTACTGCTTTCATCTGAAAGATAACAGTAAGATTTTCCAACTAAGAATTTTGTTGTTGCAGCTATCAAGTCTAAGGACTTGCTTTGAAGGACTGTCTGTAAGACTGGTCCAAGATCTTCCTTCAAACCCTTTTCCAGTAGCTTTTTACCTAGATTGAGACTCTGGTGAAAACTGGCTGTAGACAACATAAAGTTTTCTTTAAGAAAATGACCATGAAATTAGTTTTAGCCAAAAAATGAAAATAAAATCCAGATTTGTGATGATTCATCCCGAGATATGCTTCAAACCAGTTAGAAATGCCTCCTTCCCTTTCCCCCACTCCCATCATCTCCTTCCCAGCACTGTTTTACAGCAGGTAAGCCATGGAGGAGACTGTGCTGCAGTGTAGGCACAGGCCAGTTATCGCAGGGTGTGAGGTGACCAAATAGGAGCATCTCCTGTCATGGTGTTGGCAACAAAGAATTGACCTATGAGAAATTAGGTCTGGGCAGATAGTGCCCATCTTTTATTTACTGCTGCCCATTTGGTGCTTTTCCTGGAGCAAAGCACTTCGGTGGTGGCGGTGGAGTAACTTGCACAGAGAAGTCACAGCAGCTGCCATGCAGCCAGTAGGCTTCCCCCATTTCATATCCATATCATAGAAAGAAATAGCAGGTTTACCAGATTTAAAGCAGGTTTCAGAGTTCAGTGCTCTTTAATAAACGTCCTCAACATAACACCTTTCATTCCTCACTGCTTCTGGTAGCAATACATTAAAGTCAGCTTTACACTTTTGTTGATGAGGTTCATGAGCCCCCCCCCAAATTCTCCTCAACAGCCCTTTGTTCTGATCATGGGAAAGAAGCAAACTAACAGTAATTTACTTCTGCCTTAGAAAAAGTTCTAACTGATTTCGGTAGTAAATGAGCAAAGCTTTCTGAGATCGCTTTTATGGCTTTAACTGCTGACATTGCATGAGCTTCTTAGAAAATGCCAAACATAATGATGCCATTGGCCGCCTGCTTCTCACTCATGCCCTCTCCATCTCTCGAGAGAGACGCTGTGCATCCCAGGCACGTTACAGGGTGGCAAATACCAGTCCTGGCAGTCCAGGCAGGTCTGTGCAGACAGTATACCCCAGGGCTCACAAGTCCCTGGGGGTACTCAGCTAATTCCCCCCTTGAGGTGGGACCAGAAAAGGACAGTTAACATCTGTCCTGAGAAAAACCCATCCAACTCCAGCCTTAACAGAGTTTAATGGTTAGCTAGGGGTTTTCTAGCATGGCAGAAAGTCACTGCCACAGCTGGAAGCCTGTGCTTGGAAGAACATTGCAGGGTTATTAAAGTTCAAGTGTGCTGGTAGGCGCCTGAAGGGGAGTTTGTCTGTGCAGACATGGAGCAGCTACGCTCAGATTTATTAGTTTTTCAGTTTCATTTCTGACTTGTTCATGGCTGTGACAGCATATACACTTTGTATAACAAGATGCAAGTTCTTTTAACACTTACCAGTGCATGTCAGCCTTGCCCAGGGCTGGGCCTGTAGTGAAAGCAAAACACATAACCTTCCCATTTCTCATTTTCAGCAGGTGTTTGATCCCAGCCCTGCTCTTCCCCAGTGCCATCTGCAGTCTATGAGCAGCTGCTTCTGCTGTGTTTCTCTTTGCTGAATCCAGAAAGTCATGGCATATGGCATCAATCATAGAATCATAGAATCATTTGGGTTG
>VYZV01004273.1:32833-46742 GCA_013401275.1 Pandion haliaetus | reverse complement strand
TCTATCCCAGCTGAAACCAGGACAATCTTCCATCCTCATTTCACCCCAACACTATTCACGGCTGCCTCTCACTGTAAAAAATTAGAATGAAAAGTCTCACTTCAAATGTAATCTTTGGCCTTTGAACTCCCTGTTGAGGCAAAGGTAACTGATTTCCATTGTAGCACTGTTTTAAAGTAGTTAAGATTGTAATTTACATACATTTCCTGGGC
Organism: Pandion haliaetus; assembly: GCA_013401275.1. Taxonomy (NCBI): domain Eukaryota; kingdom Metazoa; phylum Chordata; class Aves; order Accipitriformes; family Pandionidae; genus Pandion; species Pandion haliaetus. The sequence continues at coordinate 46,530 of VYZV01004273.1, read as the reverse complement.
CTACATAAAACATTATATATTAAAGTTTCTAAATATTATTATCCACCCAATTCTTTTGAGTGTATTGTTCCGCAATGGAAAGGTCATAGTTTCACTTGCTACCATCTTCTCTATCATCGCCCTTGTTTCTTTTCCTTCTGTTCCCAACTTTTTACCACTTTTTTTGATTATATAGGTAGTAAATGGAAAAACTGTGTCTGTGTCCTGCAAACCAAAAGTCTACTTAAAACACACGAAAAATTTTGGGGTTTGCCGATTTTTTTTTTTTTTCCCCTGCTAAATAGGATGTGAGATAAAACCTATAAGCATAATACACCAGTTCAGCTCTGTTTTGTTGGCTGGTGGTTTTACTGAAATAAAACTAATAAGAGGGAGTAGAAATCAGTTTCATTATATGGTTGAGGTTTGAGAGAAAAAAAATCTGGTCTCATTTTAAATGCTTGGATCAGAACTTTTGGTGCTGGGAATTGTGTTCAGTTGTCCATTAAAGTATATCTTACTGATTGTATAAGTATTAAAAAAAAAAGTCTGCTCCTTTCTTACAGAAAAATTGAACATAAACAGCATTCTCTGGGTACCTTTTCTTTAATCCTTTTTTAGTGTTAAATCAAAAATTCTTGGTTTTGTTAAATTCAACATTTTTCTTAGAAAGACAGAAACCACATGTCCTACCTTTACTGTTCCATTTTGTCTGCTATTGTATAGATGTTATTTATATACTGTGGCTTATTTTAATTCAAATAGAAGATTTTGATCATACACCCTGTTACATCAATTATTTCTCTGCAAATGATCTTTTCATTACCTCTTTTTCTGGCCCATCTGTCCTGGGCTCACTTTGTGTGTCCTCTTGTTTTTTTGATCTCATTATACTCTTTGAACAGTTTCTTGATATCTGCTGTCTCAGTAACATGACGATTGAACACCTTCTATTGTCAACATTTTCTAATATCATTCTTTTTTATGCTAGATCTTGTAGGTATCCTCCTGGATACCTTTCATAAGATGCCAGGGTCCCCACATCTGCCAGTAAACTTGGGAAAGACGGTGGCTTATCTGTAGCACGGATAAACAATATATTTGTCTTTTTCTTCTTTTAGATTGTAGATGCATAAAGAATATTCTTAATATGTCAAGATAAGCCAAATTTTCCTTGCTTCGGGTTTTGTAACAAATTAATATTGGCTTTTTTAACAGTTGCTGGAACACAAGTCAATTTTATATGCATATAGTTAGGTTGGTATTTTAAATAAGTGCAAAATTAAATGTTTCTTTGCTACCGAGGCTTGGCTAAGGCATATCTGTGTTTGCAGATGCAAATTCCACAGTCTTGCTGTGATGTCTGTTTATGATGTTTTTAAGTCTCTCTCACCACTATGCACAAGCGCATCAAGTGCTTTCAATAGGAATGCCTAACAAACTGTATGGGAAAGAAGGGGTCCCCTTTTCTTCGGAACAGAGAAGATTTAGATGCCTATATTTTTTTCTCTGGATGTACTGGACTATTGCTATGGTGTGAGAGGAGGTGGTGTTGGACATCGGTGGTTCCAGTTAAGTAAGGTGATGGAGAGCCCACCTATACCCACCTACACTGGTCTAGTCCTCTCTGGGTTGTGACAACTTCATTGCTGAGCTGTTGGGTTTTGAATACGAACAGGAGTCAGTACGTGTTACACTCCAGCAAGCAACCTGTAAGTTGTGACATTTAGTACTTCCATTTCTGCAAATATATGTTCTATAATACCCTGCTGAACTGAGGTAGAAAAGTTTGCTTCTTGCAAACCTTATAGCTTGGAAGCTGTAGCACATCAAGGTTTATCCCACTGAATACACCTTCCAATCTCTTTCAGGAAGTCCTAACAAATCCAAGTCAAACAGTAGTCTGTCTATGCTAATCATGCACCACTTTTCACTTAGAAGGTAGTTTTGTGAGACATTTGAGAGGTAAAATATACAAATTAGGATAGCTGTTGACGTAGCAAGATCCCTACATGGACATAGTGTCACATCTTACTTGTCGCATTAACTGACTGTAACTTTTAAGTCTCCCTTCAACTGGTGATATCTTAGCCATACTAGGTATGCCTCAATAGCTAGCATTTGATTTTGAAACTGGAATGATGTTTATGATTAAGCACCAAACTTTGGCACTTACAAAGCCAGAACTATGTTGTTGGCTGAAGTGCAGCTTTAAAATCCTGTATCATATCCCTGCAGTGCTTGCAGCCTGCTGATTTCAGTTAGCTGTGATTCTGTACCTAAAACTGTGTAACAAGGAGAACTGGTACCTAGCAAAGTCTTTATTGTGATTTTTCTTTAGCTGCCTAGGTGACTGCCACTGCCTTCAACCAATTACATACACATAAACCAATCCTACTTTCAACTCTGAAAGAAAGGAGAAATAATAACTTGTCTTAGAATTCTTTTTTCTACTCAGCATTAAAAAGTCGACTTCTTGTAGCAGAAAGTTGGTATAAAGTATTGGAAGTAAAATCAACACACAATGCAAAAGTGTTAAGTTTATTACAAGCAGCTGAATAATTACATCTGTAACTTTGAATAAGTATTTCTTTACCGAATTGCAGACCTATGTGTTATCACTTATGCTAGGTTCTCCCATACAAAAAGAACATTTTATTTTCCCTTAATTTGAAAACATGTGTCTTTAGACTGTATGTATATAATTATTTTTCTGTATTTAATATGAATATCTATATTTAATATGCATATACTTAATATACATAAGCCATATACTTATGTAAATAAAAGCTTCTACTCCAAAACAGTATGTTTGGTAGGAATGAATAATTGCATTGGAGCTGAGCATAAACTGGCAGCTCTCTTTCAGAAAGCAGATCAACAGAAATATTTAAAAAAAGCATTCAAAGAAACCAAAAATTTATCCTAAAACCTGGTGTATTTTTAATGCAAAAAAGCACCAAGTCTTCTTTAGAGAATTCTTAAAAGCTGTGTGTTTATTTTGCATTTTAAAATTCCTAGATTTATTTGTCCACAAGGACTGATTTTAATTTTTGTCTCTTATGTCTAGTTAGAGTCTTTTTAAATGCATACTAAGTATCTTATCTCAGATTTTCTGAATTGCAGTACCCTATAGCTATTGTAAGTCACCAAACTAAAACAGAGGATACCTCAGCCCAAGAGGGGATGGAGTAGGCAGATACTGAAAGCAGACCTAGGAAGAGGTTCTCTGCTTTCTCCATCTGGGAGACAGGAAAATTACTGAATACATTTTGGAATTAAAGCCTATATATGAACCTGAGAAAAATTCCAGGCCTCTTCTGGCTATATTATTTAAAAGAGAATGTTTTGGGGAAAGGCAGTATAGTGCATTTGTGTAATCTTACCCTTTTTATAGCACCTTGATGACCCGATGCAACTACAGTCTTTTTGTATCCTCTGCCACATTTATGAAACTAGCTCTACTTCTTTCTTTGATCACTGCAGCGTTGTTGTTTCATTCACCTTTTTGGGCATCGATTTGCCTTTAGTTTTCTTAAGTGTTTAGCTTCTGTGCCTGGATTTTTGCAATGGGTTAACTTACCTTCATCTCTCTAAATTTCTGTCAGTTGTGACTTGGTGAAAAGTGTACTTACTGAGGAGCATTCTCTTTTTCTTTTAAGGATAATGTATTTAAGGCAGCTTATTTTAGGAGAAAAAAACTTTATCTTTTCTTATTCTGATCATCCTGAATGTGGCGTATACATATCTACTAAATCCAGTCTGGAAAAATAAATTAGGTAGACCTTACCAGAACGAATTATGGTGTTTCTGTGGGTTTTGCTTCATTCTTAGCAAACGCGTTTATTCTTGTGCAAATGCTCCTACTTGTTTCTGGAAGTGAAGAACTGTGAAACATGCAGACACAGGAATAGAAAAGTGGAGGAGAGCTCACTGCACATCATGTTTCTGTAAACTCTGTTCTGCCTGTTACAGAATGGCATGTGCCATCGGGCAGAGCCAGTCTGAAGGATATCTTGCTGCTGCCTCCATCTTTTTTGGTCCAGTGATCTTTGTGATGCCAGCTTGAAGTTGATGACAGGCTGGATTAATGCTGTACCTTTGCCATATTGCTGTTTCCCTGAAGATTTAGTAATTCTGTGATTAATATCTCTGGACCATTTTTAATGTTATGTATTCTTTGCTGTTGAAGAATGAGGTTTCATATATGTGCAGTGAAAGGTGTAAGTCCTCAAGGAGCTGGGCCATTGCTTTCTAGGGACAAACTAGGTATTTATTTAATCAGTTTTGCCAGGGCTTGAGGATCCTTTGTCAGGAATAAGAGATTGGGATGGTTGCAGCTATTCTGTTATATTCCTTGAGGTCTCATAAACACAGTACATACTTTTTTTCTCTGTGTGTGTCATTTCTTTTCAATGATCTGGTTATAAATCTACAGCATTTTTTAAAGGAAAAAAATAAATATCTGATATTAGATAGAATATGTAATTACCATATTAATAGGATAGGGTATGGGTAGATGAAAAGTGTGAAAGTTGCTCTGAGATGCAAGCAGTATTCCTCAAGCAAATCTCTGCAAAATTAATCACAAATGAGGCATAGGTGAGGATCTTACAAAACAATATAGTATGCCATATATGGAAACCTAACAGATTCAGTGTGTATTTTAGTACTTCTTTACAGCTTGATAATCCATATTTTGAACACAAGGATGGATTCTTTTGTGTAGATACAGCAGTAGTAAATGTGAGAATGGGAATGGACCAAAAAAAAGTAGTAATTTTGTGTTGTCTCATGTTCTTGTGGTGAAAGATCGACAGGTAAACCAAACTGAGGATATTCTGTGGGAAAAAAAAAGGGCTCAAGACATCTTCTGTGGTTTGACCTGGAAGATTATTTTGCAATTTCCGTTCCTAATAATTAGTCCATCAGTTGTCTGCTGGAATTGACAGCACAGATTTTAAACCAGCTTCAGACAATCCTGGGCTGGGAAATTGGTCCCACTGAACTTTCTAAACTGGCCCAGCTAAAGGATCCGGGGAACTACAGGCCTGTCAGCCTGACCTTGGTACCCGGGAAGATTATGGAGTGGCTCATCTTGAGTGGGCTCACAAAGCAGATGCTGGACAACCAGGGGATCAGGCCCAGCCAGCATGGGTCATGAGAGGCAGGTCCTGCTTGACCAACCTCATCTCCTTCTACGACCGGATGACCTGCCTAGTGGATGAGGGGAAGGCTGTGGACATTGTCTACCTTTGACACTGTCTCTCACAGCATACTCCTTGAGAAGCTGGCGGCACATGGCTTAGACAAGTGTGCTCTTCGCTGTGTAAAAAACTGGCTGGCTGGATGAGCCCAGAGGCTTGTGGTGAATGGAGTTAAATCCAGTTGGCAGTGGGTCACAAGTGAGGTTCCCCAGGGCTCAGTACTGGGGCAGGTTCTCTTTAATATCTTTATCAATGATCTGGATGAGGGAATTGAGTGCACCCTCAGTAAGTTTGCAGATGTCACCAAGTTGGGAGGGAAGGTTGATCTGCTCGAGGTTAGGAAGGCTCTACAGAGGGATCTGGACAGGCTGGATCATTGGGCCAAGGCCAATTGTATGAGGTTCCACAAGGCCAAGTGGTAGGTCCTGCACTTTTGTCACAACAACCCCATGTAATGCTACAGGCTTGGGGAAGAGTGGCTGGAAAGCTGCCTGGTGGAAAAGGACCTGGTATGCTGTTTGACTGTTGGCTGAATATGAGCCAGCAGTGTGCCCAGGTGGCCAAGAAGGCCAACAGCATCCTGGCCTGTATCAGAAATAGTGTGGCCAGCAGGAGCAGGGAAGTAATCGTCCTCCTGTACTCAGCACTGGTGAGGCTGCATTTTGAGTACTGTGTTCCGTTTTGGGCCCCTCACTGCAGGAAGGACATTGAGGTGCTGGAGCATGTCCAGGGAAGGGCAAGGAAGCTGGTGAGGGGCCTGGAGCACAAGTCTTGTGAGGAGCGGCTGAGGGAACTGGGGTTGTTTAGCCTGGAGAAAAGGAGGCTGAGGGGAGACCTTCTTGCTTTCTACAACTACCTGAAAGGAGGTTGTAGTGAGGTGGGTGCTCGTCTCTTCTGTCACTTAACTAGTGATAGGACGAGAGGAAATGGCCTCAAGTTGCACCAGGGGAGGTTTAGATTGGATTTTAGGAAAAATGTCTTTACTGAAAGGGTTGTCAGGCATTGGAACAGGCTTCCCAGGGAAGTGGTTGAGTCACCATCTCTGGAGGTATTCAAAAATCATGTAGACAGGGCACTTCATGACATGGTTTACTGGGCATGGTTGATATTTGGACTCAATGATCTTAAAGGTCTTTTCCAACCTAAATGATTCTAAGATTCTAAACTTAAAGAATTTACATGAGGAATTTACAGGTTCCAGTTTAATCTTCTCAACCCATTTGCCACTGTTTACTTCCAAAGCTACCCTACCTACCTTGTCTGACAATTAAAACACCTTGGCCTCCTCCCCCAGGACAGTGCCACAACATCTGGAAACAGTGGCTTCCAGGTACCTGGTACAGTGGGGCAGTGTTTCAGTGGAGCGAAGGCCAACTCTCACAATGCAGAACATGTCTCGTAAGCTAGTCTTTGTCCATTTCTAGAACATAATTGGTGCATGAGGGAAGTCAGCAGAAATCTACCTCTATGGTAATTTTCAGCTGCCTTCTATAAATGGCAATGCTTTTCCTTTCTGCTTGCCAAATCCATGTGTCTCAGAACCATTTGTTTCCAAACATTGTCTTTGGTAGCAGGACAGACTTCACATTCACTTGTTAATAGGAACTTCAAAAACTTTTCTCATTTTTAAGTATAAACTTGGAACTAAATTCTGTTTGAGCACTTTGTATGTGTCAGATCAACCTCACAGTGCTCAGTGAAGCTGCATTATATTTATGGAATAATTACTGAAAGATAACTTGGTTTCTGGCCACCAAGAATGCAACGTATCATGAAACAAAACCAGTAAGGAGATTCACCAGAACCCATCTCTGATTGAAGCAGGAATTCATGTAGAAGGAGGCAAATGCCAAATGAAGTTTAGGGTCTTCCTAAAGTATTTTGGCTTTGGGTTATATTTGTAGTCTTAATTTCCAAGTAGTACATTTATTGAGAAAATAATATGCACAGATATTTACAAAGAAATTGTTCTGTCCTTTGCATGTGCTTAATACTTTAAAGGCAGCTGCTATATAAAGTATCCTGGCTTTCTAGTTATGTTAACCACAAGAATAAGACAATAGTCTTTTCTCTGTTCCCAGATAGACCCTGTTCTACCAATATGGAAAAACCTGTTGTACTGACATAGATCTACTAGTGCACAGAATAATTGGTAACATCACCCTAGATTTCAGTATAATTATGCCATCCTTAAGGCCTGTTGCTTATTGGGAGAAAAGCACAATTAGAACCCAAAATTAAATAATTACTTGCATCCTGGTATAACTTCCAAATGTAGATGAAGCCTTCAAAGTTTAGGATGCTTGTTCACTGTAATTTCCATGTCATTGTAAACAAACATGTAAGGCAAAGTCAACTATTTGCCTTTTCTTTATTGCACCAGCTAAATGAAGGAATATACAAGTTATTTGAGTGAACATTTCTCATCTGAAGAACTTTGCATACCATAGTCTGGTTGCTAGTTAATGAAGGGAAAATTGTAAATCAGCAGATTTTTTTCCTTATTCTGAAGTGCTTTTGAAGTATGTGATTAGTCATGAGGTTTCTGAAGCAAAATTTTCAGTAGATCCCATTTCAATACTGAATGCTGTCATCTTTTATTCAATACTCAAAATGTTTCCTGTCTCTTTTTTTGTTAAATATTCTGAACTAGCAAAGTAGATGACATTCTGACTAAATAGTCTCAAGGCCTGGCTTTATTTGTCCTGTAGATTTGAAAGAAAAACTTGTAAAATCACAAGCTTCCACAATCTCATACTGCACTGTTAGTTTATTGAAGTTTCAGTGCTCTGCGCCAAAGCTCCACTGGCTGTAAAACTGTGTATGGGACCTGAGCTATTGCACCATACAGAATTGCAATTCTGTTCTTAAGAAAAGGGGTTGCATGCTAAATAGATTTGAAGTATGCACTGTGTATCCATTTTCTGGAGAGTGGATACCTGTTTCAGGAGAAAGCTTGATGACATCTTCAAGTAGGCTGCTGAAGTGGAAAAAGGTAGGCAAGATGTCACCTGAGGATAGCAGTATCTTCTTTTGTCAAGTTTATAATGACAACTCTGAAAGCCATTTAAAACATCACCTACTTTGCTTTTTGTAATAGAAATAAAAAGTTACATGGTAGATCTGTGGTTGATTTTCCTGTAATGTAGCCTAGCTAGTGAGTTTTCTCACTGAGTCTGCAAACGGGTTTCCTCGTCTTTATGAATCTGGGCCTAGAAGAAAGTATGTCACTGCCTTGTGTCCTGTTGAATATTTATGCAAAGCCTGTGTAAACTTCCCCCTGAAGCAGTGTTAATATATGTAAGCATACATCCACAAAAACAAAAAGCCATGCATGCCATCTCTACATCTCTCTGGATGATGTTTCTGTTATGACATTTTTCTTCAGTGACCTTCTGCTGCCACCTGCCTCTGAAAGATTTCTGTAAAATCTGCAATTGAAGAATGAAGCTCAAAAAAATACCTTGGAAAGGGTATACTGGAGATTTGCTGGTCAATCTTTTAAGCTTTGTGCAATAGAAAAAATATGTTACACCTGTAGAGTATGGAACTTCTACCTGCATCAGAGATGAAATGCTAATTATGATGTGATAGACTGACTACACAACATGGGTTTGAGTTTTGCATGGCTATTTTTCTGTGAATTTGTATAAGGTGTATTGTGGAAGCAGATAACCCAACAGATATTAGTGTTTAAATAAGGGTTTAAAAGGTGAAGTTAATGTTTCTGTTGTAATGGTGTCTGCATTATATATAGAGGGCTGACCAATCAATACTTTCATGTGTAACAGGTGTGAAGTCAAACCTTGCATTTCATACAGACAGAAACAATTGTGTAGAAGTGGTGAAGGAGCAAACTAGTCATGAATTAGCCCAGGCAATGTGCATGTCTGCCTCAGGTATTTAAGTCCCCTGCACTGTGGTAGCCAATGTTTTTTTCGTCACTTACTAATTAATCTACCTTTGCAACACTTATTCTGGGCTTGACTATGCAAAGGAATGATATATGTAAGGTTCATTATGGGTATAATTGCAGTTACAGGCACATTAGTTCAGCAATAAGGCTGTTCCTACAAAGAGTTAGTGCATTTGAATTCCTCTGTGATAGGCAGAGTTGTAGGGACAACAGAGAGGTTTTTGTAGTCATGTCAAAAAATGCCCCACTACAGGAATACTGGAAGTCAGTGCTTCTCAAGTGATGAGATGTTAAGAATGAGCATGTGGTATAAAATAGATGTGTGAACGCACACACACACACACAGACGCTTACGCAGCTCTCAGAGGATGGATTGTTAACTGATCGATGGGTTAACATGCCTGAGAGGTGCTGCCACAACTTCTTCAGGCTGCACTGGATAAAAATGCAAGATACAAACAGAAAACTCAGCTCTTGCTATTTTGGTTTAATGGCAGAATCACTAGATTTCACAAAATATTGGAGTGCATAGATATATCTTCTATCAAGCCCTGAACACATTTTGCTTGTGGGCATCCTAAATAACATACCCAGGAGTTTTCTAAAGTAATTTGGTGATGAATTTTCTTCCTTCTGCTCTGTACAACCTCTCAACCTCTGGATGAACATGTCTATTTTCTTTTTTTGGGGTTTTTTTTTTTTTTTTTGGTGCTGGGCACACTACTTGGCAACAAGTAATAAGATTTTGTAGTTTGATATTTTGAACGACTTCGTAATTATAGCCTGAACAATTAATGCCTGTCTGTAAGCTGGGGCGTGTGAATGTAAGTTCGTATAGCTATGATATATTAATATGTGTGAGGCATATATGGATGGCCCTGGAAAACTGCCTGTAAAATTTGTTTGTATGAGATTGCAGGATAGGATAACAAAAAAACCCCCCAAGACAGTACTTTATATGAATGTGGAGCATCATGGCAATGACAAGCAAAAATGATTTTCTCTTGAATGAGGCAACCCCTGTCTCAGTGTAAGTTCTAGCTATTGTGTGATTGTCAAAATTTGCCACATGAATTTTGAAAAGGATTTTCACATGACTGAGAAGGTTCATATATTTGCCAACACTTGGTCTTTAGCAATTTTTTCTGGATTTGAAGAAATCCATGCAATGATCTTTGGAGATCGATGTGTAAATACTTTTTTCCCACTTTGGAGGAGGTTAAATTCCTGCAATAAATTCCTTCTGTGTGCTGTTATTCTACTGATGCCTACAAAGAGATCCATTTGGCAGTTGGTCTGGACAATGCTGATTCTTTATGGAAAAAGAGGAAGATAGGAACACAGTAACTTATTTCCCTTTCTTGCCCTTCTTGAGCTGTATGTTATTTGGGTGGCAGGGGGCAGGGAGAAAGGAAGAATGTGAATTTTAGCTTTTTTGGCTATCTATAAATCAAGGAACACCTAGATTCTCACTAGAGACTCTTAGTTCCATGGCCTTTGACTCTGTCAGCTCTGAGTTTCTCAGCTTCTCTTGTTTTCTTCCATGGCTAAACCACTGTACAACTGTCAGTAGGTCCTCCTATTTTTGCTTAACAAAGTTCTACAAAATAATTTGTTACAAGTTAGGTTGAGATGTTTTCCCTGGAGATGTTATTTACATTTTATTACTGGGGTTTCGATCCATTCTGTTTAGTGGCTTAGGGATTTTTTTTTTTTTTAATGTGTTTTCTTGCATCTCCAGAAAAAACCCACATATTTAAGTCTTGTGCAGAAAAGTAAGCTTTTGTCACTTTTATGCCCAAGAAAACAGTGACTCTTCAGAACAGTTGAGAATAAGATGAAAATGGTGTCTTTCTACCTCTGTAGAAAATCCCTGTAAATATACATACAAAGTGGTAGTTTCAGTGGTTTTATATACAAGCTTTGGTAGCTTAATAGAAAGCAAAGTATCTCTTTCCCACTTAAAAGCTGTGGAGGAAGGAGGGTTAAAAATACAAAGGGAGTTGTTCTCCATTTAAAATGTGTACTGCCCAACAAGTAATTTCCAGACACCCCTTTTAGTTTTGTTCCCACTTAAATTCTACAGCGCTTTTTGTCCTCTCTGCCAGTAAAAGTCTGACTGCCAGTTCGGAACCGTGAAATAGTGAGGAAAGGAAGAGATTTCCTATAAAACCAACATGGAAGGGTTCTGTCTCTTGTGAGCACCCGTTTGTATCAGTCATGCAGAGTGCTATTGAAATTGGTGGGATGAAAGCAAAGGTCCTGGCAAGGGACTATCTGAAGGATTTGTCTTTGTGGATGGCCTATTCCCACCAGACACTTTCCATTTAGTTGTAATGATATGAACATTGATAGCTCTTTGCCAGAAACCCACAAACCTCTGTCATTTGATCCTCATTAACAGCATTAAAAGTTTCCAAGACTGATACAGCCCCTTGTGGCCTATGTCACTGATTTTCTACATAGATAGCAGTCTGAACCAGTAGCAACAACATACACGTAGTTAGAAGTCTGAATCTTTCCATCCCATATTCTCCTCTTTCATCCAAGAGACAGATTGCCTAGGAACTTCTTAAAACCACAGGAGTGTCTTTCCTTAGCTCTCTGAAATGCACTCCAGGTTTGACATTGGGCTGATATTTTGCCACCCCTAGATAAGAAAAATTGATGTGGGGAGGCTGGTTCCCTGTACTACTCCTAGAGCTTGCTGTTAGTGGGATGAATGTACACTTTATTTTACACCTTCAGTCTTATTTTATCTTTGCAAAACAATAGAACCTAGATAACAGCAATGTCAAAGCAAATTAATTCCCCAGTTATTTTCTAATTCTGAACTTGCACAGAGTGCATTTGGTGAGAGAATGTAAGTAGGGAGTGTATCAAGGACTAATACTTATGTCTGTACAGCAGGATGTGCGGTTGCCATAGCAGCAATCAATCTGCTAAATAGAGAATAACATAAACTGATTCAAAGGCAAAGACTGATTTAGGTCAGGGTATAACAGTTCATAAAAAGAGAGACTTCTCTATGACTTGTCATGGTTGTTTTGCTTTTGTGAATGCACTTGCAATAGATATGGAGAAAACACCCGACTGCCACAAGTGTGTTAGGACTCAAGAGCCCTTGAACACAGTGAAGAACCAAGTCACTTAGAGCACTCCTGGCAGCTTCAGTGTCAGCTGTAGAAAAGTGTAGATAAGGTGACGAGGTCTTGCTTGTTTTACGTTATTTATGGGTTCCTTCCTCTCTAACTGATGAAAAAAAGATTCCCAAGATGTTATGTGAGTGCTGCCCTCTGCTAGAAGTTGGATGAGCTCACACTGAAATGTTTGTCTGCCCTGAATTGTGGGAGTACCTGCTTGCCTCTCAGAAATGTCACTGGTATTTTTGGCAGGTATGCACATACATGCCTGTGTGTGTATGTACACATATTTTTAAGGAGATAATTTACTTCTGGAGAAATTAAGTTGAGTCACAGGGAAATAAAAATGGCACTGATTAAATAAAAAAATGCCACCTGTTTATATAAGCCTAGGTACGTGAGTACTGAGGAGTTGCTGATTGTCTTAAATTTCACCGTAGTTTGGAGTGCAGGGGTTAGTTCTGGCTTCATGCTACTAAGCACTTGTGAATGAGCAGGAGAACGTTCAGTACAAAAGACTGCAATTCCTGAGGATTTGGTTGTGATGTGACAGCCACTGCATCGTGATGTAAAGTTCTGGTGCCCACAGTCCTAGGCAAAGGTCAGTAAATGGGACTGCTAAAGCCTCAGCAGTGACATGTGACTGGTTAAGGAACCTCCTTTATGAGAAAACAATAAAGTCAATCCATTTAGATTATGAAAGGGAAGATTAATGAGTGTCTTGGTCAGACTTTTAATTCAGTTTTTACATGGGGAATAGAAACTTAATAAGAAGGGCTCCTCACTGTTGTAACCAGAACTATAGTAGTAACTGATGGAAGTTGAAGGTAGAAAAATTCTGATTAACACAGGACACAGTTTGGGCAATGATAATTAATCACAGGAAGAATTTGTACATTCCTCCATTGGATGCTTCATCAATGGGAAATTTTACATAGATTCCTCTAGAGCATATACTTCAGATTAAGCCCTTGCTACAGAAATCAAGGTGGTAGGACTTAAAACTATGGCATTCTGTCTACAGAGCTAAGGGTAGACCCTTCTCAGCCTGTGTACGCAAGATCTGCTTGTTCAAAATTCTTTACAAAACTAAAGGCAGCCAGCACTGCAGATGAGCACATCCAGCTGCTTGCCTGGAAACTCCTGCTGTGGTGATGGTCCTGGGATCTAGTTCAGCTTCCTTGACAACTGTTGTGGCTTCGGTTTCAGCTCAGCCAGTAACAAAGCACCACGAAGCCTCTCACTCACTCCCCAACCCCTCCCCTGGCCACGGGGGGATGAGGAGAAAATCCAAAGGCAGGCGCGTGGGTTGAGACAAGGACTGGGAGGGATCACTCCCCACTTATGGTCACGGGCAAAAGACAGGCTCAACATGGGGAAGAAACAAAATTTAATTTACTACAAATCAAATAAAAACCAAGGATATTAGGAAGGAAACTCAAACCTCAGAAC
>VYZV01004273.1:0-32421 GCA_013401275.1 Pandion haliaetus | reverse complement strand
GGGTCGGCCTGGGCCAGAGGCGGGTCCGACTTTTTGGAGCCGGGAGAGCTTCCAGCAGCTTCTCACAGGAGCCACCCATGCAGCCCCCTCTCCCACTACCAAAAAAAAACCCCTGTGCCATACCAACTCATAACAACAACTCAATCTCTGCTCAAGGTGAAAGACTCCCATTATGATGATGGTTTTCTTTCTTTTTTATTTAAGCTAAGAACATCTGCCCATTAGAGTTGAGGCTGCAGCGTCACAGTGATGGGTCACACTGATTCAAGACCAGCTGACAAATAGCAGCGGCTTCAGGCCTGGTTGACCTGAGTTGGTATCAAACCAGTGACCTAGTGTGCAAGCTTGCTGTTTATATCTTATTAACTGCACCAACAACCATCAGTGCCACATGTCGTTTTCTTCAGGAATTATCCCTCATTTTGTTTTTGTATCACATCATGACTGTGGTGAGCCTTTCCCCGTACACACGCATAACAGCAATACAGTAAAATGAAGATTTATCTCCTAGGTAATATATTTTCATAAGAGCAGTACTATTTAGTACTATTCTTTTGGGTAGCCTAAGTATAGATTTGACTCAGAGATTCAACTGAGAGCAGAGCATGCTATTTGAGAGCACCTCCAATTCAGTTATTCACCTGTCCTATAAACTGCCCTCCACAGGATTTATCTTTGAGTGCACTGGCAATGTGATGAATTTTGTGGGATAATAAAATTACCTGGGCTCCAAAGTTATTGACAGCAATCTTCCTGGGCGCAGACTGATTTCTCCCACAGTGCAAGGAGCGTGAAAATATGGTGTCTTCTTCTAGCATCTCTGGTGGTCACTGAAATGTGAGATTGCTGTATGAAATGTCAGCCTGTACTTTTCACCCAGTGATCAGTTCTGATGCTGAGGTTATTTTTTTTTACTCCCTCATTTATGTGTGCAAACTCCTGGTCGTGTTTATTAATCTTTACTTTGTCAAACAGAAATACAATGTTCTTAAGAAGAAAACAAAATGAAAGGCAGGGTGGGGGTAAATTAAGTTGCAGAAAAACTAGAGCTGGGAGATAATACTTCTCTTCACTGCTGTTTCCACTTCATTTTTCCCAGATGTAAGCAAGAAGAAAGAAGACATGTTTTATGCTAAGGCATTTTCCTAAATTTAAATCATACTGTGGAGCCAAATATTCATCCATATTTACTGATCTTACAGCTAAGGTACCACTAGATTGCACACCCCGCCCCCCCCCAGACCATTGTCATGCCTATTCCTTTAGAATGAACACATGCCCTATTCTAAAAAATTTCTGAAACACATGCTGTTTACAGTTGAGGGAAATGGCTGTGGAGAAATGATGCCATGTTTTGCAGCCTGTCAGTCTGGGGAACATAATATCTTTTTTGGTCTGCTCAGCATTCTTTCTCTATCCCCCTTTAAAAAAATTTTATTTTGCAACAACTTGGGGTAGAAAGGTTTGGGATTAGTGTCCTCTGCCTGTGATGGGGAGATCAGTTTGGTGGGAGCTCTCACTTTTCTCATCACTGTGTCCTGTATCCTGTGCTTCAAACATTTTCCTTGCTCTTGCTGTCTCAAGTCACTCTCTCAAAACTGTTTATTATAGCTATTAATGAAAGAGGTGACACTGAGCTACTGGCTCAGTGAACAATAGAGACATCCTTTTAGGGGATGATTTTACTTGCATTACGTAGCCTACAGGGATCAAATATTGGTTGCTCTTGAGATTCACAAGCCATCTCCCTGTCATTGCAGTGTCTACTGTGTATGAACAATAGTTTTTCTCCCTACCTGGACCTAGTCAGTCCTTGTCTCCTTACCCTGCCATTTTGCTGATTACCCTTTCATTTGTTATGATAGGTGACAGACACAACACTGCAAAAATTAGTTTCAGCTCCATGATCGGAGTTCCCAGAACGACCAAGTGTTTATCAATTGATTACAGTCATCGTTCTGGTAATTGAAGAGCCACCCTTAATCCTGACAGTGAATAATTCTGGTCTTTTTTAACATGCTGTTTGTTTACCTCTGTCCCTCCCCCATCTCTTGGGAAAAAAAAAAGCTTGACAGGCCACCTACAAAGCAGAAAGAACCAACAGCAGTTTCCCAAAACTCCTGAAGAACTTGTAAGCAAACCCCCTCTTAACAGCAATTTTTCAGCTGTGACCTGAGGTGGGGTAAGCGGATGGGTTGGAAAGTTTCCAGGAAGTTCTTAAAAACTGAGGGGAAAAGAACTCATTTCTTCTAATATATAGGTAGGTCATCCAAGCATGAGATTTTCTCGGTGTTGAGAAAATTACCTATCCACAAAAGCAGTATTCTGAAATTTGAAATTGAAGAATAGGCAGGGATTTAAGTCTTTATCACTGGGATCATTTGCTCTGTGCTGCTAAGCTCACAAGACTCTTAATATAACTCAAGTTTATATAGTACTCTTGAGCTGGTGATGTTTTAGGCAATCCCATCATTTGAATTCAGGTGCAGATTGTACATTGTGTTATGCAAATTGCATGTGTGTTATGCTGAGTGTTGGCACTCTGTCCCATGTATCCCCATCAATGATGTAAAACAAACACTCCCACCTGAGAAACCCCCAAAAAGCAGTTTACATTCCTGTGGGAACAATCCATCCTGCAAGATCAACTCCTTCCTAAATTTGTGTAAAAATGATACAATGACAATGACTGATTTTTTTTTTCCTTGCTTTTATGTTTTGATGATGTGTTTTCTGTGTGATGATACCTGCAAAGTTAAGAAGACCCATTAGTTATAGTTTCCTAATATAGTAAATTCCTGCAAGTGGATGTGCAGTTGAACATAGGCAAAATGTTCTACTAATATTAAGCAACATACCATTATAATTACCTGCAGCAGTTTTAGCCTTTATTAGGATTTTTTATTGCATAAATGAAACATAGTGGGTTCAGTTGAACTAATTAAACTAATTGAAAATTGTTCCTGCCAGTCTTTGTGGTTTGGAGAAGGTGGGGCTTGATAGTGCTGACTTTTCCTAGTGATGGTGCAAATTTAAAAGAAATAAAATTTCTAAATTTGGGGGATTTTTTTTGTTTACTGCTAAGAAAAATTGGTTTGGTCATAACTTGGTATAGGTTAGGATAAATGGAGTTAAAAAACATATATGTTGGAAATTGCTGTTATCTTCTTTCCAATTAAACAAAACAGCCACCATTTGCAGTGTTATAGTTGTGAAGCCGTTTTGTAGCTGGAAGTAGGACTGGGTTTTCTGGGTGGTATTTTGTGATATCAGGCTTTGGAATTTGGACAATCCAAATTTATTCACTGCATCTGACCTTGGACAAATCTGAACCCATGATAAAGATCTATGATCCTTAATGGTTTGAGCAATATTTTTTACTACAATCCAGGTCTTCTGGTTTGGATTTTGGATTTTTTGAAAGCTTATTTTTCCTGTGGTACCCAAGGAAAGTTACATCTTTCTGGATTTGTGTGCATCCACCAGGAGAATAGGGAGAACTCTCTATTTTGTAAAGAAATTGTAAGGTTTGGGACCATAGGATCTGAGGACAATTCAGGCCAATGGGGACCTCAGGAGGTCTCCAGTCCAATCCCCTGCCAGGAGCAGGGTCAGACCAAATTACGCAGGGATATATTCTGTGGGGGCTGGAAACCCTTCAAGAAGGGAGATGGCATCACCTCCCTGGGCCTGGCCCCACTGCAGCAAAACGGCTTTCCCTTAAATCCAGACTGAACCTCTCTAGTCTCAGCTGATGTGCCTGCCTCCACGCTACTGTCGGACACCTCTGTGATGAGTCTGTCCCCATCCCCTTGATCTCTGCCCTGGAGGTACTGGGATCTCAGCCACTGCAGCAAAACCATAGTTTTGTGCCTGCATGTGGAGCTCCAGTCCCTCCTGGCTGTTTCCATTCTGTGTGCATTTGTGTGTATGACCTGGGGTGGGAGCCTTTCACCTGCAAAAACCTTCTTGAGGTCTCTTGCTTCTGCCACCCTAAACCCAATGCTTTCCAAGCAAATTGCTCTGTGATTTTTCATGTGCTTCATGACCTTCCTGTGCTTCTCATGTGCCAGTTTGTTCTCTAACTCTAGCACAGTTTTGCAGAGAGGCTCAGTATGGTTCTCTGTGTATCAGCATTGTAATGCTGGCTTGAGTGCAGGAGAAAATGGTGACTTGACTATTGGGCCTTTTCTTTTTTGTCAGTTGCTCGTCTCTTTAGAGCATCCTTTGTTTAGCCTTGGGGAGCTTGATGTTTCCTAACCTCAGTGGGGGAGCATGGCCATTCACGTTCACTCCTATGATATGGCCAACCATGACACAAGTTGTGTCAAGTTTTGCAGCAGTGCTCTTCAGCAGACCAAGAAAAGCGATGAAGTTGATACACCCGTGTATTACTTTAGAAGAGAGCAGTTTATCAGTGATCCTGAGTCTTGAGGTTAAGTAAACAAGACTGAAGTGGAGGAGGTGAGCAACAGTGAAATGACAGAATAAATCACAAACATGGCGCTCAATGTAAATGCATCCCTTTTAAAGGAAAGAGATTGTGCCCTGGGGATTGCTGTGTGCCAGAGGAGAGGCTAATACCCTGCTGGCTGTCAGACACTGCTGCAGCACCGGACATATCCGGCCTCCAGCTCACACCTCATCCTGGGGCTGCATCCCTTGCACTTGGCAGTCCCGTGCACCACACAGCTATGCTAGATTGCTGCTCCTGTTCAGGAAAACCAGCTGTGTCAATTTCAGGCCCTTTCAGAACACAAGCTAAAAAAAACAACCCCAAACCCACTACTTGAAGGGACAGTTTGCTTAGGGGAAAAGAGTATTTTTGGGTTTCTAAAAGGATAACATGAACAATTGGAATTGCAGAAATGCACAAAAAAATAAAACAGTACAGTGTCTTTTAGTGGGTTTGGTTTTGGTTTCGGTTTTTTGTTGTTGGTTTGTTGGTTTTTTTCTTTGTAATAAAGCTACCAAAAAAGTAGGGCTAACAAAGCTGATTTGCGATAGTTATTTTTAACCTGAAAAGTAATCTTCCCACTTCTGGTTTCGTGACTGTCACAAAACAGAAAGAAACACTCTATTTGGCTGCTTATCATTAGTATGACTAAGTAAAAAAATCACAAGAGGAATAGTAAGTCTGTGTGCCTGTACGCCTTCTTTTTATTGAGAAGAGGGGCCATTTAGAAAAAGGCTATTGTGAATTATATTCTGATATAAAATTTATTTCTCTATTTCAGGTAGAAGGAAAAATATCGGGTATTTTAATACCATTTTATTAAAATGGTATTGAAAATTGCTGTTTCTGATCAATGTTCTCTT
This sequence comes from Pandion haliaetus, assembly GCA_013401275.1. Taxonomy (NCBI): domain Eukaryota; kingdom Metazoa; phylum Chordata; class Aves; order Accipitriformes; family Pandionidae; genus Pandion; species Pandion haliaetus. The sequence goes on along the minus strand of VYZV01004273.1, from coordinate 27,102 downwards.
TTTTACCTCGTGTTTTTTACTAGAAAATTATGTAGTAGGCAACTTTTAAAATTCACTCCAAGCAGTGTAACCATAATGAAAAAGTCCTTCAATTCACTGGCTTATAATTTCATTATTATTGCAATGGTGTGTTTGTACATTCACATGATGGGAATGCACACAACCCCAGAACAGATTGGAGTCAAAGACTGAATGTTATAAAATCAGAACACAGAGAATTCGGGCATTCTTACTGCTCTCATCCAGACAAGATAATGCAGCACCATTGACTAGAATGAAGTTGTTTCCATAGGTTTGGTTCCGATCTCACAGTAGTAGAAGAAACAAAAGCAAAAAGAAGAAATTACACTATTTCCACACATTGCTCTGTACCTGCAATTTGCTCACCAAGGACATTGTAAATCTCTAATTAATTTGTTTGTGTTCCCAGTGATATAAAAAAGGCAATAGAAATTTCTCCTGGAAAAGAGAAATACTGTCACAGGCAACTACAATGCAGTTATCCTGCAAGAAATACAAAGAGTATTCATTGGTGTACTTCTGGATTCCTGGTAGTGGTAAGTTAGTTGTTATGGGTTTCTGTGGCATGGGTTTTTTTGGTAGCGGGAGAGGGGGCTGCAGAGGTGGCTCCTGTGAGAAGCTGCTGGAAGCTCCCCCAGCTCCAAGTTGGACCTACCTCTGGCCCAGGCCGACCCAGTCAGTGGCGGTGGGAGCGCCTCTGGGAGAACAGAGTGAAGAAGGAGAACCTGCAGGGAGTGGGGGGGGAATTGGAATGTGAGAGGAACCCCTCTGTAGATACCGAGGTCAGTGAAGAAGGAGGGGGAGGAGGGCTCCTGAGGAGGCTGATGGCCCTGCAGCCCGTGGTGAGACAGCAGGCTGTCCCCCGGCAGCCCATGGGGGTGAGTGGGGGAGCGGAGTCCCCCAGGATGGCTGGAAAATCCACGCTGGAGCAGTGTGTGACTGGAGAGCAACCCACTGAAAGGACCCACGCCAGGGAAGTTTGTGAAGAACGGAAGCCCGTGGAAAGGACNCAAAATCCCCAGCCCCTGTTTCCCTGTGCCGCTGGGGGGAGGAGGGAGAAAGAACCGGGAATGGAGCTGAGCCGGGAAGGAGGGAGGGTTGGGGGGAAGGTGTTCTGAGGTTTGGGTTTCCTTCCTAATATCCTTGTTTTGATTTGTAGTAAATTAAATTTTGTTTCTTCCCCATGTTGAGCCTGTCTTTTGCCCGTGACCATAAGTGGGGAGTGATCCCTCCCAGTCCTTGTCTCGACCCACGAGCCTGCCTTTGGATTTTCTCCTCATCCCCCCGTGGCCAGGGGAGGGCATGGGGAGTGAGCAAGCAGCTGCATGGTGCTTTGTTACCAGCTGGGCTGAAACCAAAACCACAACATTAGTATACTAGTAGGACCACGATGACCACTATGAATTACACCAACCTGGTTTCCTTTAAATATGAATTGGAAAAATACTGAATTAAATTAAAATCAGCCACTCTCAGTATTTCAAAAGATTTCTCCTTAATTTGCCTGTGAAGTAATGCTGCTAATTGAGGCTTTCATTCCTCTTTTTTTTCTTCTTCTGCTTTTTTTATTGTGTTGCATCCTTTTCTGTAAAAAAGCCCGTCATGTCCCAAAGTTGGAGTGACTCAGGTTTGTGGATTTCCTGTGTCAGAATTAAGGTAAAACGACACCAGGGGAGTTCAAACAACAATCAACATTTATTCAACGTAGCTAACCTTGCCGAAGTATAAGTGAATTTATCAATATGAACCTTGCATCATGTCATTAAGCCACTGTTTGAGAAGAGAAGGGAGGTGTAGAAAGAGAAGTGGAAAAAGGAACATGAAACTGTGTCAGAAGGGAATCCCTCCCGTTGAGTCATGAGGTTCAGAGCAGACCCCCTTGCTTTCTGGACTCCTCAAAGAGGAGCCCAGGGGCAGCTAGATGCACTCAATGGTTTATGTTTCAAAGGATGAGGCGTAGGGACTGTGGAAAAGAGAGAGGAAAAAGAGCGAGAAGAGAGAAAGAAAGAAAGACAGAAAGAAAAGAAAAAGAGAGAAGAAAAGGGTTTCACCAGTCCTGGGTCCAGCGTTGGTCCATCCAGCGTAGAGATCCAGTTCTGGAGAGCACATGCCGAGCACTTGTTTGTCCTTTTTTTTTATAGCATGTTAGTCAGTGGTCTCGACATGCACAGTTCACGTTACTGAGCTTCTCTGGAGTCGGTCAGTGAGCTTGGGGGGGTTCATTGGGGAGTTGCCTCTCTTTCTCTGCTGGCATGACTGCATAAGATAGAAGCACAGTCCCATCCTCCAGGCGCATACGCTGTGCTCCTTCTCATGGTCACTTAAGATAAGGAATTGCAGCTTTGGAGAAGTGCAGTCCCCCCCTCCGTGGGGCCCTCTCCGCCGGCCACATTGTTCTGTTCACACAACTCCAGCATTTTTACAAAGGCATCTTTTCCACCAAAGTTCTTTAACGAATGTTTGAGACATTGGCTTTAATTTGTCAGACCGTCACAAAGCCATATGGCTTGTTGAAAAGTGAAATTTTACACATTGTAAATGACCACAGTACACATGGGGGGGTTACTTATATTGCAGATGTCAGTTAAAAGTTAGTGCTCAGAGCTTTCAGTAAATAACACAGAGGCAGCAGCTATATTTGAGAGCTGGACACTCCTGTTGAAATCCGTATCATCCAAACTACCTGCTCTCTGTTACTTTAAAACCAATAAATATGAGCTTGGACATAATTTTTCTAATGCATAATCTTTGATGGCAGAGGCTGTCAGATCCTAGTTCCAGTGCCTTCAAAGAGAGGTTTATCACTGTTGATAATTCAATCAGACTGTGATAATTTATCCCCAGAAAGTAACTTTGTCATTAGATGTTGGGGAGGGAATTTTATCTTTTAACAATATATCTGAGTTTGTCAGGGAAGTGATTTTTCTTCTTCTTGGTTCCTGCTAGCAGGTAATAAGATATCTACTCTGTTTTTCAGGCCTATTCAGTTTTTTTTTCATGTGAGCATACCTGTCAAATCGCTCTTCAAGCACCTTTTCTGTTCTTCTGAGAAGCATAAATGTGACCTTCCATTCTGTTAACAAATGAAGTGTCTGGAGCTCTGTTGTACAGCTACTTCTTATACTTTTGTTCTAGCCTTGTATTTTCAATTTCTCAGATATATATCAGATTTCCACACTTTGCAGCCTGTATATTTGAGATCTGGGAAAAACAGTTCTTTAGAATATGTGATGAATTATAGACCAACAACAAACCTTAGAAAGCTCCTACTTGTCCTTTCATTGTCTCATCTGTAATATGAGAAATCAGCAGTTTGATTGTTAAGGATCAGAAAAGACCACCAGGCAGAAAGCAAGATGTAGAAGGTTGTGCAGTATTTCTAGCAAAACTTATGAAGAACAATCTGCAGAGCTTAGCTTTGATCCCATAGAGCTGGGTCTAGTTTCCTCCTCCATGTGTACAAGGAGTGCATTTCATGTGAAAAGTTGAGCCTACTATGTTTCACAGTAGAATCTGTGAAATGATTATTAATTTGTAGAAAGCTGAGAGCTGATGATTGCTAGATATGTTAGCCAGAATAATCACATATAGCGGTTGAAAGAAAGGGGTCTGAAAATCATGGACAAGTTTTGATGACTGATGTGTCATTTCTATTCTCATTCTGGATATATAACTTTTTTCTTGTTTACAACTGGTGGGACAATGTATCATTGCTGTTAAGCTAAGCTTTCCTTTGTCTGCATTTTGACCCTAGAGAGTTTTTTTGTTGTTTAGCTTTCAAGATGGTTTTATATCCCTCTTTAGGATGCCCATTGTTTCCTATTTCTGTTCCCAGTATAGTATGCAATTTAATTAGAAAGAAACCATTAATTGAACTTCTTTGGTAATCTTACAATACATTGAGACAATTTTCTTTCCAATTGGCCAAGGTTTTCATCTACCAGCTGACTAGAATTTCTCTGGCCAACAAACTCTGCAATCATGTTCTTGGTCTTGCACTTAACACCATCTCCCTGTAAATGGTGTCTCTCCATTTGACTTTGTCCTCTTGATCATTTTTCTTCCTTGTGTTGGTATTTTCCAGAAATAAACTACACTCATATATTTAGTAAAACATAGAATTACTACCTCTATACATACAACATGTTCTACAAGTGTAAGGCAGGTAATAAGAGCTGAATCTGTAGCACAGTCTCAAGATATTTTGCTCATAAAGTTTATAGAAAATAAATTTGTTCTCTGCAGTGGCATATACGAATGGCTGTTGTTTTCTGTATTAATTGTTCTCTTCTGTTTCTGCTCATCAGTCTGTTTTATCAGGCATCAGATGGTGATGACGCCCAGCAGGAATCCATACAAGCAACAAAATGTTGCTGGTGAATTTAATGTAAAAATGTTTTCATTTCAATGTTTTGTCTTTCTGCCTTAAAATTTTCCTCCATGGAATTTCACCTGAATTGTTTTCAACTGCTAAGTAAGTAGCAAACTTGATAAGTATTCCACTTTTTAGTGTATAGATTTACTTATTTTCTTGGTTATGCTGTGCAGCTGTCAGTGGTATTTTCAGAAGGGAATGTGGATGGAAAGGAATGGGAATGAATTTAAACTCACCCAAGCATTTCTTGGCAATCATTTGCCTGGCAAAAAAGAAGAAATTTTCATTTTGCTATAAGCATTCTCCATCTGTGTCAGACTGGTTAAATAGTTTGAGCTGGGAAAAGTATCATGGACCCGTTTGCCACTTTTAAGCAAGAGGCTCCTCTACAATTTGGGAAAGCACTGGCTTCAGTACTGAGCATCTGAGAGAGTCTGAGATACAATCTTTTTCCTTTGTGAAGAGAATTTAAACCTATGTCTCTTTATGAGACACTCTGTGAGACATGTAGAGACATAGTTTCTCCCTGTCTCAGAACAATTTCCTAGCTTCAGGCTGCAGGTGATTTTGATCTGGGGCTCCCAAAGTCCTTGCTATTGAAAACTCTCACTCATAAGGCATACTGCAATATCAATTGAATCAGGGAAAGACCCTAGGATTAGGTACTGAGGTTGTAATCTATGTTCCACTAAATATATAGTTATGTACCTAGAAATAAACACGACTGCTTTGATGAAAGAGAATAAGAGGTTTCTCCTCTGCTGTCTTCTAGCAGGGTGGTTGAGGCATAGTTCCGCAAGCTGAACAGCTCCATTCCTCTTATAAAGGAGATGTTAACACCCCATATCTAGGCTGAGTATCTAAGCATCAAGCAAATGGGCTTAAAGGGATACTGATGTCTCAGCATAGGCTTTTTTCTCTTCCCCTTTCCATTTTTAACAACCGTGACAGAATATTTTGCTCTAAGTTCCAAAGGAATTTTTGTTCAATATGAAAAAGATGTTTTCATTAGAGTGAGAGAAAGCAAGCAGTCAGTTTGAACTGAATTCAGTGTTTATTTTACCTGAGTGAGCAACCAAGTTAAATACATTGTTCAGCTAGTCTTCGGGTCCTTCTCAGATGAAATAGTGAGGAAAAGGACTTAATACATTAAGCATTGATTTCACCTTGCCTGTATTTGGCCCACTCTTTTAAATATTTAATTTTCTGAAAGACCTTGGAACAGCTGTTTATCACATATGCCAAACATTTTCTCTTTACACTCCTTTTGAGGATGTGGTAGCTTATACTTTAATTCATACCTAATACTTTTTATAGGACCCAATCTTTCATGTGTCAGTGAATGGCTCACATAATTGTTTGCCTTTTTGACTTAGTGCTAGTTAACTGACTTTTCTTGAGGACTGGAATGATGATGTTAGCCCTCTACTAGTGCATCTGTTGGTAATTTTATCTCTGTAGTGTCTTTTATCATTATCACCATCTAATACAATATTTTAGGTTGTATATGTGGCTCACAGCACTATATTAGCAAGTTCACTTTAGTATGATTCCAAGGCCAGTAAATTTGGAGCTACTAATTAACTTGTACAGCTAACAAAGGCAATGCACAGTGGTAAGAAAACAGAAATCTTGTTAAGCAATATAACTGCAGCTGGAATGACTTGCTAAACTTGGTTGATTTTGAATAAGAACCTTTTATTTTATTCATTGTTGATACATAACAATGCCTGTCATATTTGCATGGTAAACATTCAAATATTTTTTTCACAATGTATAATTTGGGGCCTTTTAATTTCTGATAGCTCAATCAGAAATGCTTATTTAAAACCAAACCAAACCAAACCAAACAGTCAATGTAAAAATTAGCAAAACATTTGTGGAGATTTCCTAAAATTGTGTAAGATAATGACTACTTTTCATGTGATCAAAACATCTTGGACATTCTCTATCCTTTTGCAGTTCTCTGTGCTCTCACTTTACTTTTGTATTTACGTCTCATAAAGGTAGGAAATAGCATCCAGATGACAACTAGCGTAGTTGCTGAGCAGAGCTGGCAGAACATTTTCATTTTGACAAAGAGTGAAATTTTTTCCGACCAAAATGGATATTTTCATGAATGAATGAAAATGAAATGGAATGGAAGCATTTTGGATTTAAAAGATGAATTAATATAACCAACAGAAAAAGGAAAACTGCTGGCTGTTTTTTTTTTTTCTTTTACCTTTTTTTAACCTTTTCCAAAGAAGAGGAGAGAGAAGAAAAAATAAATAAATTATTAATTGAAGAAGTGTTGTGTTTTATCCACAGTAATTTAATGTGGCAGGGCAGTTTAACAGGATGTGTGAAGTTGAGACTCTCTGGCTGATGTTTTCAGAGCTATGCTGTGATTTGGATGTTCAATTCCCATCAGAATTTGATGGGAGTTTTGCTTCAGGCAGTTTTTTATATTCTCCCCTACTGGTAGCAAAAGCAAGACTGTATACAAAATAAAATCTCTTTGAAAACCTAATTTTTCACCTTGTTTCACCTCTTTAAAAGGTATTGTATCTGTACGCTTTCCAAGAAAACCTGTACAGTTTTAAAGTTATATTTAACTTTTGCTGAGCAGATGCCCTGAAACCATGCAAAAATGTTGTAGGTACTACTGCAATAAGACAGAGATGCATTTTAACACAGCCCTACCCTATATACACTGATTCATGAGGCTCATGTTCCAATTCTTTTCTTTAGTTCTCTGTGCTTTCTTTCCACCTTGTGGTACCTTTTATTCGCAGTATTTGCCTCCTGAGTTTTATATATGAGAAAACACCTTATCGTTTTCTGCATAGCGTCTCCAGACAAATAGGCTAGTCCAGGCTTTCCCTGTTGACGTATCTATGGAAGAGCTGGCCAAGGAGCTTTACTGGGATTTTCCTCAACTCTATCACTGACCATGGCTCCTTTCCTAATTTGCTTAATTAGGACATTAGCAAATCAACCTCCTAGTCTGTGCCCTCTGGCTGTGCCTTCCTCTAACTAAATATGCAACTTCTGCACCACTCCTGTTGTGCACCCAGATTGCAGTGCTGCTGCTGTGGCCCCACTGTCAAGTCCCCTGTTCCCTGACAGTACCTTCCCCTTGCAGAAGAACAGCCATAGTCATGCTCCCTCGCTTTTGTCAGAGCTTCAAAGCTAACACCTGAGCTGTGTCCAGCGGGGATGGGTTGTTCCTGTGGTGATGCTTTATTAGAGTAACAAACTCCAAAGTTTGTTCCCAATCACACAGTTGCTCCTTTTTTTTTCCTTCTGTCACAGGTACTATCTACAGTACCCCCAGTATTTTCCTGATTTGACCAGCTCATCAGATCTCATCATGCTTGAATGACTATCATGCACAATTCAAATTTATCTGTGGATGCTCTACTTGACTCAATAAATTGCTGAGTTGCAAAGTTTGGATTCAGATCAAAGCTTCTTGAATTTAAGGAGTTTTAAAACTTATTTTTTTCATGAAGGTGTTCCTTATTCTACCTGCAGAAGCATGAAAACAGCTTTTAAACATCCAACTATTTGGGTGGAGTGTTTGGGTCCATGACAGAGATATTGATCATAACTGCTGAGTGGAGAGAAATTTAATTGCAGAGATTATACTGCAAAAGCTTACCATTATGTTTCTCAGAACTCCTAGAACTGTTGAATCTCGGACACTATATAGGTCAAGGTCTAATGAAAAGCATTGTTCATGGTATTAGGTAAACTGTGGGTAATATGCATGCAGAGTAGAGGCTAACTGCTTCAGCTAGTATTCAGCATTTACAATGAATCACATTGGTATGGATTACAGTGGTCAGATTTTAAGTCTTAGAATACAAACCTGACCTTTTAAAAATCATATTACTATGGGTTTGTGAAACAGGCATGATTCATATGTTTATATAAATATTGGCATGGTTATAAATATAAACACACATTTAATGCAGCTTTTCTGTAAAACTTCTATACAACAGCAGCCTCAGCTTTTCAAGCATCATCTTCTTTTCAACAATCTGTTTGATTCCATCACACCAGACCAGGCCATACATATTGTTAAAATTAAGCATATGATCCTGTCCAAGTAAACATAAGTATCTTGGAAATGCAGGAAGCTGCAGAATAGGTTGTATTTGGCTCAAGTGGGGTTCTTTTGTTTTCTCTTGTGCTTCACCTCAGCATATTCTTACCCAACAGGACAGCAAAACCCACCAGGAAAAGAAGACAAGTTAGTGGCAGTTATGATTTCTTTCCCTGAAAAGTAAATAATACCCTGTACTCTCAAAAGGAGATTAGGGGAAGATATTCCTGTAGAAATACTCATCAGCCAGTCCCTTCCTCTTTCCCTTGCTTTCTCTGCCAGGTGCTGGATTTAGTCTTATACTTTTATTACAGAGAGCCCCAAAGAATTAGATGTTGCTCATCTTGCTCCCAAGTATCTTTTGCCAAAAATCTCTGTAGAAATTAATGGTATCTGAGGCTCCTTAAGAGTATAGGAACTAGCTTTATAGGACTTTAGCTAATGTGTGGAATCTGCATTCCCCTTCCAGAGAAGTCTGTAGTAAATCTCCTGTTGACTTCAATAAGAATGTGCTTGGTCCAGTATAATTTACAGCCCAGTACCACCGTCAATGTTATGGTAGTATTGCTTATAGAAATCATGAGGGTTTAGAGCAATGTAGTAGTTAAAAATAGTTTTTTTGCTAGACCTGTGCATATATATTGTACATCAACTTTAAATACAGTTAACATATATTATTAAAAATAGGACAGATCTGGAAATGCAAATTGAGTGAGTTTTGTTTCTGTCCTCAGGACTTTTAGTATCACCTATGCAGTACACATGAAATATGCTTGATAAGACAGTTCACTTTGAAGTTTGATAGGAAATTAATATATATTAAATAAAACATTAATATATTCAAATCTAGAAGACTTGAAAAAGCAGGCTATTTATAGCTTGTGCTACAGTAATTGATATCTGCCATGTCTTTTTCTCCCTTTTTAGCCTAATAATATATCAGAACACTAATGGCATCCTAAAAGTGCTACATTAACTATGTGCTTTAAGAGCCATTTCCTGCTAGACTTGAATCAAATCACATTGATTCCAGCAAGATTTGAGTGTATTTGCTCTTTCACAGTTTCTGCAATGGCTACCTTGCTATTTCCCTTATGATATAGGCACAGACCCTGCCAAAGTGGCTCTTTACAGATTCTCTGTCCTATTTAAACCTGTGTTGCCTTGGCCAAAGGCACATCCTATCTGCAGTTGCTGGACATCACACTGAAATGAGGGGAGGATGCAGAGTTGGAGCCCTTCTTCCCACTCCACATCTCTTCTGAGCAGAAGTCGGACACAGGAAAAATAGTGTGCCCTGTGCCAATGCAGAAGATAACCTGAGCAACTACTGCACTCTGAGCAACTACAACAGCTGAAGTCAGGACCTAAAATAATTGCCCCTATTGAGAGAAGGTGACCAGAACCCTTATTACACATAAAATCTGCAAAGGCTGCTAGAAAGCAGATTTCATTAATTCTGCAGCTGCTGGGGAGGAGGCTGGGAAGATTTGTCTAATGATCCACTCGAGACAACACTTTGTTTTCTTTCGTTTTGGTAACTAAGTTTCTCCTTTCCCCCACCCTGGCACAATATGGCTGGTGCAGCTAAGTCACTCACTCCCTGACAGCTGTCTAGAGCTCAAGTACTTTGAAGGTATCAGCTCCACACTAAGAACCATGTGTGTGTTACTACCTTTTTTGTGTTTTAAGTGCTGTGTGTTAGGTAGAGCTGGAGGAAAGTAGGTGGGATTTTCAAGGCAGGTCTGCAGTGCAAAGTAAACATGCCACTGGCTTGGTTGATCTGGGGAGGACTGGACCCAGGAGACACCCACTGCAACTGCAGCAGAAAGGAGTGCTGTGCTGGTGACAAAGCTCTCTCCAGAGCCTACTCCAATTCCAGATAAAATGATCACTCTGAAGCAAAATCCGTTTTTCCCTTCAGTTTTCAGGCTGCCCTTTAGGGGCCCAGATTGAGTGACAGAAAAGTAAATACTGCTGAAGGTGGCTGAGACTGCCTCATTCTTGTGCCTAAAGACTGAAGTGAATTCAGAATAGCCTGGAATCTCAGTGAAAAAAAAAAAAAACCAAACCCACGTTTTTCCAGTGTATTTCTGTTCAAAATAGGTTTTCCAATCTTTGTAGTTTCCTGTTTTGGTTGGAAGGAGACATAATTACATTTTTGAAATTCTCTCTGTTTTTATAACATGAAATGAAGCAATACAGAAAACCTAGTATTTCAGCATCTGCAGACCAAAGACAAGACATCAAGCAGTATATTACCCAATTATTTTGGTCTGTTTCAGCTGGTGACCTCTACAAGAAAGTAGCCAGGTTCTATTTGCTTTTTCTTTGCAATCTGCTCAAGAGCTTGAAGGATCACCTAATAGTTCCAGTAGGTTGATATTTTTTTTTATTTCTACATTTGTATTTAGAGTGCTGCAAGTTGTTTACTGCTGGGCTGCAAGACTTTGCTTCATATTTTAAGTCATGCAACATGTATATACCAAAAACATTGTGACTTGTGTTGGAAGATTATTCCAAATTTTTTTGTTTGTTTGGTTGGTTGGTTGGTTGGTTTGAGGGGGTTAGGATATTTTTTATGATTTATTTTAACATGCCTAATGAGGAGCTTTTTGTCTGCTAGAAAGGTACCAACTGTAACTGAATTTTATGGTATCAGAGCACCATTCCTTCATCTCTCTTTCTCATGCTTTAAAGATATTTCTAGAGACTGATGGATGTGTCCCCATTTTCTCAGAAACTTCTTGATTGCTGATGATTGTTTAAGAGAACAGACTTGTGCTGGTGTGAATCTTGCACACAGAGTAAATCCTGCCGCACTACTGGAAGCCTAATGGAATAATGGCAGCTTGCAGAACAAAACCTGTGAAGAAGGGGTTAATATTAACTCTGTGTGATATGCTACTCAACAGGATACTGTGAAGTCCCCAGTCAGCTGAAATTCAAGGCAGATCTACAATAGCTTTCAACTGCACCAAAATTTCACATTTGGATTTATTTTTATCTGCTGTGGGGTAGATATAGATGTGCAAATGTATATTCACAACAAAGCAGTCAAAGTATAAGAGCTAATTATTGACACAAAATGACAGATATAATGACAGCTGAGCAATTTAAATTTGGTCCTGTGTCTGTTATGCACACAGACACCATGACAGTCCTTAATCATACAGTTTTCCAAAGGTCTCAGAAAGCTTTTTCAATCTATAGGTTGGGCCTAAGAATTGGCTCTTCTGTCCCTAATCAGACCAATATGTAGCCTTATTTTCCCAGTCCAGTGTCTTCCTCACTCCTGCCACTCTTGGGCTTTGACTCCCTTCACCTCTTCTCCCAGCCATTTATCCCAATTTGTTCTTTTTGCCACTTTTGTGCAAGTTCAGGTATTATCCTCTAAATCAAAATTAAACTGTTCCTTGCTTAGGTGGATTGAGGCCTGCATGGTGGCGGGGTGGTCATTCAAAGCAATAAGGTAAGTTCCCTGCTCTTGTGTTATGTTTGAACATGAATCCAGTGTGGCTCTGGAAGCAGGGAGTTGTGATCATGGTAAAGTGAAAAGATTGGAGCATTTATGAATTAGGCAGCTACACTCACTGCTGGGCATGTCTGCTGAGCAAATGGAAACTGCTATTTTTCAAAGGTATGGTGACAATAAAGAGAATATTCTTGTCAAAAAGTTAACTCCCTTACAAAATTGTGTGTTCTTGCTCCGAAGCATGAGAGGATGATGTTCTCTGTTCAAAGATGACTCATAGAGAGGTTTTATTTTGCCTTTTTTCTTTTTTCAATTGGCTGAAGTACTTATTTTTTCCTTTGCCTCTTCTCAGAACTGGCTGAAATGTTTAAACTTTCCAAAACCATTCAACCTGAGTGAAATCCCCCAGGATGGAAGACTTCAGTCCAAGATCAAAGCAACCAAAAACAATCTTAAAATGAGCATTTCTGGGATCGTGTCTGTGTGTTTGTGAACAATACATCAATTCATCAAGAGAATTTCATATACTCATGTGATTAAAGGAAGCATGTATGTACATATATATGCATATATATTTGTTGAAGACCAGAATTTCTTGCTACAAACAGTAATTTTTAGGTCTATCACATGCATGTCTTTCAGAAAGATGTTACCCACAGATTCATATTCTTGTGAGGAAATTTACAGAGGTGAAGTGGGAATCAGTTTAAGTGTCTAGCCAAATAAAGAATGCAAGAAAAATAGTTTCTGCAGGTCCATTCTCCACTAATTTGTCAATATGGATGCTCCTAAAACATATTCTTAGTTGTGTTACCTATGAAAAGGAGAATTGTATTGACAGAAAATACTATTACAACTCTTCCTAAAATGAATGACACTTTTGTAAGAACCTCCCTTACTCTTAATTGTTATTACCATTTTTCCCTAGACTACTCTCACTCACAGCTCACACACAATGTCTAAAGATAATTTCAAATTAAATTATAATAGCTGAAAATTTAAAACACTTGAAAAGAAAAATGAAACACAGTTTGACAGTACTAGAAGTGTTGATTGGAAATCTGCCAGAGAGAAACTAAGGAGGGGCAGTAAGAAGCTGTTTTTAGGGCTCTGATATATACCAAGGGGACATTATGGAGGCGTCCTCTGCATGCAGTGATTTTCTTAATTGCCCATTGAGGAGTCAACACTGTACAGGAAGCTCAAGTCACATTTTTCAAGTTCATCATGTCCCACAATGGATTTTTAACCTTTATCAAGGCAATCCCAAAACGATCCCACACAGTCATATATCGAAGGATAGAGCCTTGCTGGTACTTCATACCTAGAACTGAGAGAATGCTCTCCCTCCACTTTCTCTACTCCCTCTCCCTCTTTCTCCACTCTCTCCATTCCCTCCTCTCCCTCTCCCTCTCCCCTTCCCTCCACTCTCTCCACTCCCTCCCCTCTCCTTTGCATTTTTGTAATGCATCTATTCCATTTCACATACTCTTCATTTTGCTCAGTGTAGAGCTGGTCATTACTTCTAACATTCTGAAAAGGTTTTATGTAGATCCTGGTTGCATGAATAAGAGTTGCCCAATTTGTGCTACAACATTCAGCCAAATGAGTGACTATTACATCAGGAATTTCTATGAAGTTTGAAGCCTCTCTGTACCAGATACTCAGAAGAGAAATATCAATGTCTTTATAGACATGAAGATAGGATCCCCAGCTCAGTTACTTGGGGGGAGAAATACAAGATAAATAATGGGTGAGTGAAATATGCAATACAACTGAGTTTGGAAGGAATGAGGGATGAACAGGACAGTGGAAGATTTGCTGCATCTTACAATGTTAAGACACTTTGCCTGTATGATGGCTATGAGCAACCCCATTAGAATTGCTCCCATTAAGCACTTAAACATGAAGTCACTTTGTTTCAGAGAAGTAGAAACATGGATGTTAATACAAGCCCCAAAGTGTATCAAACTCCAGATAATCTAGAGGAGGACAGCAATTAGGAGGCAAATGGCTGTAATCAAATGTTCTGCTTCTGCATCTCTGCCATGGGAGAAATCAGATCATAGCTCTCCCTCAGGTTTTGGGCTGACCAAGCATGGCTCAGCCTGGGGCTTTTTTCTGTTACTTCTTCCCTCTTCCTGGCACTGGATGGACCTCTCCAGCTGTTCAGCTCTGTTTGCACTCTTGTAGGCTTGAACCACAGAGGATATACTATTTACCTGTCCTGCAAGTTGCTGAAGGAAAGAGTGTTCCTTCCTTTCCCTGGTGTGATGTTTCAGAAGTAGTTCCTTGCTTGATGGCCTCACAACAGTACAAGTGAGAAACCTTACTTGGAGAGGGCTCATTGCAGGTGGAAGGTAGTGTCTTGGCTGAGGAGATGTGTGGTGGTGGGGTTTCATCCTATGTCTCATGTCTAAGTGGCATGTGACTGACAAAGCTACAGCTGGCAAGCCTGTTTGCTGTGCACAGCGCTAACTGCTCTGTGTAATGTTTTGTCAAGTTTATGCTTTTATGGTCAACAAGAAGTGAGATCAAAATGGTCTTGGTACACAGGAGGTGATAATACATAACACATAACTTATTCAACTGATACACTTCTTTATATGTCACAGGTATTATCTACAAGGCCATTCTGTTTTCTTTTTTCTTAAAAGCATTTGTTTCTCAAACTCCCTTCCAGGACAATTCTTTGAAGGCAGTCTGTGAAGGCTCAGGTAGTGTGTGGCACACCCGGAGCTGGTGAAAGGTGAATTACCTCGACTGGGCATTAGTCCCATGGCATGACTTACCAAACAGGCTTTGGATGTAAAGCACTTAGTGTTCTGATTGCATTACAACAGAAGCAGAACAAGAGGTGCTTCAGAATTATGGTGTTTAATGTAAACAGGAAAAATCAGCAGCCTGATTTTAGAGCTGATCACTGGGAGACAAAGGAAAAGAGAGCAATGTTCTACAGTGCATGAACTGAGCAGTTTCCATATAGCTGGCAAAACAAGAGGAGGGTGGCAGTACAGAGCAGAGCACAGTGGCAACAAGTGGGCCAGGAGGGGAGTGTGTGTACTTAGTAGAGACTGAATAAAGTAAAGGGAAAAAAATCTGACACCAAATTTTGGTAACATGAGAGCTCCAGGGGAGCTGGTTTTCTCAAAACTATTTTAATGATAACTTCTTGTCAGAAAGTTTTTCATAGAAAAAATATTTTTAAATTAAATGTTCCTGATTTTGTTTTTCAGCAAAAAATGAATTTTTATCAAATGTGGCTTTAGGGACAGATTTTTTTTTTTTTTTTTCCAACTTGTCTCTGTTTTTCCTTTTTTTAACAGTGCCAAACAAAACAGCATTTAGGGAAATACTTGTTTAAATCTCAATGTGGTATTAAAAAATTTTACTCCATAACAGTGCAGGGAAAAATAAGCTATCAAAGAAAAAGAGAGATGAACTTTAAACAGCATGATGTAGAGCTGATGATTATCAATGAAGATGCCATGCTTTGAGTTCAACATGTACTTATTTTTTTCAACACAAGAAGTCTTTGCTGAATTGAAATCTGAAAGTTGAATTTTATTCTCTTTCAGTTTAATTATTTCCCAGCAACACTTCCTAGCTCTGAATGAAGCCTCCAATAAGTTGAGCCCTTAAGCTCACATGAGAGGTAAAATTTTGTATTCTGTGACATTGACAAGTGGGGTTTTTGAGGATGTTTTTCTCAGTGAGTAGATATGCCTGTTTTGGGACTTTGCATAAATACTGCATAAATGGTGGATACCTTTTAGCCAACAGAAGGCAAGCTTTTCATTGCAAAAAGTGTCAAATGTCAGAGTAATGGTTTTGCTTAGGAAAAGATAAGAACCAGGAGGATTTTGATGCACTGCACTCTGTTGCCAACTAGGTGATAAAGTTACTTGAAAGAGTGCACCAGTGTCAGTGTAAAGATTCTTCCTTTTCTCAAAAACAGTGTTTCATGTTCCTGGGTCCATGGTTTTCTTTGTTTGGTCAGAATAAAACCATTAGAGGACTTTTCAAAATTATTCCAAATCAAATTCCCAGTGGTCAGAGAGTAGCTGTGATTCTCAATTCTAGTCTGTCTTTGTCACCACTGTGGGGAATGAAGATGTCCGTGGAGCTAACAGTGAGCTAAGCCCAATGACAGCATTGGTGTTTGCATGACATTTTGGCTGAAACACTTGAGATGAGCAGACATGAGCATTTGAGGCTGAAAACACAGCCTGGAAGGGACATGGTTCATGATACTCTGATTTTGTATTCTTGGTCCTATCTCACATGCAACATAAACACAATGCAGTGATTTGCTACATACAGGGCTCTGCTATGTGTGTTTGTGTAATCAGAACTAAATGATGTTAAATGAAGTTTTCTTGCCCTCCTGAGGACTCTGGATTCAACACTTCCAGCCAGCTCGGTGCTGGAGACAGAAGAAAGTGTAACCATAGTGATGGAATGGAAATGATTCCTTTGTTCCTAGGCTGCAGTATCCTACAGACACTGCCGTTTTCAAGGTCAAAAATATATTAAGAGGAGATAAAAATTAAAGAAAAATGTGCTGGCTTAGCTACAAAAGCTAATTTAGTTTATGCATTATAAATTATGTTAAAAATGACTAAAATGAGATTTCTCAGCAAGAACTAAATGTGTGGTTTCACAAAACTAATTTCCAAAGATGAACACGATTACAGAATTTAGCTTTAAAAGCCTTTCAGGCCATCAGAGAAAACAGCAAAGCTATCAATTACCAGACTTTAGTGGTGCTTCTGTCAGAAATATAACGGTAATTTTAGCATTCTCCTCAGCATTTACTAAATTAAGAAAGTCTGCAAACAGATCAATTAATTGGAACATTATATAATTTAATGAAACATGTGATCTGTCAAGAAAAGTTAATCAGGCTTTAAACCAAAACATTTTGGCATCTCTGTCCAAATGGCAGAACTAGTAGGGCCCTGACATGATGAGGTGACAGTCATGATTTTGAGGATTTGAGAGTAAGATTGAGCATTCTTCTGAACAAGCAGAACCCCTTCTCATCAAGGAATTGCCCAGTGTTGACCTCTGACATGTAGTGTTGCTAAGCTCGCCTGAAAATATCTTGTAGCTGGTTAACTCTACCACTCTTTCAATCAACCTGTTTTTTTGCTCTCTGCCTTTACTTTTCCAAAGATGGATAAATGTGCACAAAATGCTGTTCCAGTTATGATGCTCCAAGTCGGTGTGAAAAACTGAGGATCAGAGATTTATAAGACTGCAGATTTTCAGAGTCTCTCCCCTCCATCCCAGGGAAGTATACCAAGCTGGTTTTCCATTTCTTGTGCTTTGTTGTACTGCAGTAGGCTTGGCAGCAGACAATGCAGTATTTTTTGTGGAGGGAGCATCATATAAGGTGCCTCCTGGCAAGCTGTCCTTACGTTAAGTTTGAGGGAGTGTAGACGTGGCAGTTAAAATCAAATTGTCTGTTTGCAACTGAAGACTAAAAGGATTCTTCTACATGATTCACAGCTTTACCGAGAATGAGTCACTGCAGAAAGCCCATCCTCCTCCAGCTACATAGTACAGACGTGGGCCAAAGCTGTTATGTCTGCTACAGTGTGCCAAGAGACAGCGAAGTAGAAGAAGCAGAGGCTGCTTGCAGAAGGAGCAAGGAGATCCCAGAATAAGCAATCAACTAAATCAATTTTATGAGTCTTTTCAGTCAAACATGCCTCCTTTCTTTGAGCTTTTCCCATTGCTGCCTTTGCAGCCTCATGGTGGGGAAGGCATCTTTGCACAAGCCAGGCTGAAATTACAGGAACAAGTCTAATCAAATAATTGAGCTCCCAAGCAAAAATGACAAACAGTAGGAGGCCATGGTTACAAGGGCATTGAGGCTGTGTTCCCCCTTGACAGCTATTACTGAAACAGTGTCATAGGCATCGACTTCTGGTCCTAAGCAGATGCAAGAGTCTGATGTGAGTGCAAATGAGAAAGCTGAATTTGTGTTTTAATAAATCAGGGTTCTTAAAGACTCAGTCAAAGCATTGCATGGTTTATTTTCTCCATTATGCTAACACAGCTCTAATTTGAACCTGCAGGACCCCTGATACACTCATTAGGAGAGCAAAAATTACTATAAGATCTGTAGGGCTGAAGGTCTGGATTTTTTATAACACTTTAACCGAAGCAGTTTTCATGTTACCAAATTATTTAGTGGCTTTGCTTTTCATCAGGGACAGGCATTTGCTATTTCATGGGGGTGAGACATGACCAATAAGACAACAGATACCAAAAGACAGTGAAGGTAGCAGGTGAGATGAGATGACTGAAGAAGGGAGGAAAGGGCAGCTAAGGGACAAAATAAGCAAAAGGAGCAGCCAATGCTTGTTCTTCATGCCTTACTCAGGAATAAGAATTGCAGTCGTAAGAATTGCTGCCAGGGATGGTACTGCCTCCATGACTCTGGGAATGGAAACAAACTAATCTGTACCAAAGATGTCACCCTTTCTCTTTGGGGTGACGATGATTTTTCATCTTCTGCAGGTCTGTCTAGAATATTTCAAGATGTTTGGAAACAGCTATTTTTAAGTGGAAAGCACTCGCCTTGGGTTGGGTAGCTGAGACGTTATCTGCTTTCTGGAAAGAGTGTTAGCCAATGTCACAACCTGCCTCCATGCTACCGTTTTCTTGTGGGCATTTTTGTGCTTCAATCTCTGTCAAGCTTGCATCATCTCTTAATAAGCTTCCTCCTTCAAATTGTTAGTGCCTAATCACTTGTGAGGAGGAAATGGTACAGAGGACTGAAGTAGTTGTAATAACATTATCTACATCTGAAGCTGTTCCCCTTATTAAGCTCCAAATAGTCTGGGATGCAATCATAAGATTTTGTGACCTTTTTATACCCCCTGCTGTATCTTTTCTCTTTGCGATGTGTATTCACTGTGCTGCCAGGAAGACCTGCTCAGGTACTTGGAAAAAACCCTGGTGCTTTGCTGATGGCTGCTACTTGCACAGGATGTGGGAATGGCACTGGCAAAAACGTGGGGAGCATCCAATGCCCCAGCTGCCTCTGTAATTCACAAAAACATATCCTTCTCAGGATCAGTTACCTCCTTCATAACGTGACTGTCTAAAACAGGCCAGCTGAACTGAGCTTCCAAAAAACTACTTCACTCCACTGACCATGAAGAGCATCTAAACATTGATCAAATGTAAACATTTACTGTCTAAAGTTTGGTGAGATGAATTCCTTTCCAATGACTGCCCTACAGAGACAATCCAGGCTGAATTCCTCATGCCACATTCAGATAACCACAGTTCAGTTCTGGAGAAGGGTTTAATTTAATTTTTTAGTATTGAAACTGCCACCTGATCCTTCATGGTATTGATTTCCTAAATCAAAGAGAGTTTTCCCCTTTCTGCATACTTCACTAAAATTCAACGTTTTCTTTGTATTTTAGAAGGACAAGAAACAGATGTTTTAAGTCATACATATTTTCAGGAAATGTAGTAAATGGCTTTTGAAGTAGATATGACTCTCTTTGCACTCTAAACAGCTTTTACATTGGATAGGTTTGTTACACCATGGAAGCACATTTGCTTGGGAGACAATGTGGTTGTGGAGGCTGGTGTTGGGCTGTATAAGGGCAGCACAACAGCAGACCAGCCACATATCATCGCAGTCTGGCATTGATCAAATGGTCAGAGATTGTCTGAAACAGACTGATGGTCTGTCTATTACTAGTCAACCTGCCATTTCAAAAGCAACTAATGGCCACCAGTGCCTCACATTTGTGGCTTGCCAATCTAACATCATAAAAGACCCCAAATAGTTTGGGGACTGAAGCATGGGAGGTATGAGGACAAGCTGAGAAACCTGAGTTGGTTCAGCTGTGCAGAAGGAAGGTGGAAGGGAGCCCATCTGGTGGTTCTCACCATATTCATGTGCAAGAGGTTGATGATAATTGCTATTTGTAGCAAAGCTGCCCTGAACACAAAGAGGCTGTGTTTATTTCAATTGAATGTGTGAACTGTGAGGGTATATGTGTGTGCAACCAGTCAGGATGATGAAACCACTACCTGAGTTTGTTTCTGCCTCTTCCCTGAAATTCATATACCTGTGTTCATTTCAAGGTGCTGGACAGAAGTGCAGTCCTCCATGCCTTTGTGGGTCTTAGCAGTGTTAATTGCCTGTTATTTTGCCAGATAAGAAGTTGGATAATATCATGGGGTTTAGTATGCTCTAAGTACAACTCATTTTCATGTTAAAAACAGGGTTCTTTTTCTCCACAAAGAGGTTGAAAATGGAAGTACATAATCCTTTCACAATTTAATTAGAGTAACTCCTTCATTCAAATAATTTACCATCATTATAGTCAATTAATCCTAGGATGCATACAGAAGCAGACAGGACTGAGAGAATGAAAGAGAGGGGAAATGATGCCATGAACTCCCTCTCTGGCCGGGGTTTGCATTTTCACATCCGTCCTCTGTGCTGTCAGTCCTGGGGGGTCCCCTCACGGCCCTCCATTGTGTGGAGACCTGTTTGGTGGCACAAACAAAAAGTCTTGTTCTGTCTCAAGGTGACTGCCATCCATCCATGAGATGGCAGAAAAGGACAGGAAGAGGCAACAATAGGGTAAGATTTTTCTAAAACATTGTAATGGAGGAGTACTTTAGGGACAGATTCAGAGGCAATATGATGTATTTCTTCTCTTCATCAGTTATCAGGCAGTACTCAACAGTGTTCTTAAGTTTCCTGGCAAGCTGGTTAGTCTATTTACCACTTCAAAATAATGCTTCACTTTCTAAATGTGTTATAATGGCACTGACAGTGCCCTCAAAGAATGATTAATCTTAGACTTGTTCAGAGAAATTGCTACAGGTGCTTCAACCTCCATGTGATGTCAGCAGATAGACCATTAAGTTGTGAGTTGTGTTTACAAGACCTATGGGCCACTGTGCTGCAAAATCACCTCCTCTGCGGCATGAGCTTCAGAAGCAAAGAGGACTGTGCCAAGGCCAACAACAATGGAGTGTAAAAAGATGTAAAGAGTTCAGTTTAGCCACATGAAGTTTAAGATGATTGTGGGATACTAAGAAAGATTTATCATGAAGAGATGATGGAGTAGTATGTTTAAAGATAAGGAAGGGTGGTGGTACTTCTCCTATGGCTTTTGGGGTTTTGTGCAGGCATTATGAAGGGTAGCTGTAAATGTCTGCAATGTATTCTCAGACCATGAGAAAGTTCTAGAAGTGTTAGATTAAAGTCAACATTTCAGTTCAAATTCATTAAAGACATCCAGGAGGGTGTTTGAAGTCTACGTCTCCAAAAGAAATCTGATGAGATTTCAAACCTCCAAGGTCAGCTTCTTTCTCCAGAATGAAAACAAAACTAAAACAAAACAAAAGCACAAAAAAGGAGGCCAAGAATCAAAGCGAGATCCTGGTCTGACTGCAAGGTCTGGGTCTGTGAACAGTAGTAGTGCAGGCTTCCTCATGCCCAGTGGGACCGTTGGTGGTCCCAGCAGCCTGGCTCTAAAACAAGGGGGCAACAAGACTTGGCCATAACTCAGGGAAAAAAAAAAAAAAAAAAAAAGCAAACTCATCTTGCTAATGAATAAAGCCATCCTCAAACATTTATTTCCCTCCTTATCATTGATTTAACAGGACTGGCTTGTTAACCTCATTGCAAGTTACTACTAAAAATGAAATGCAGGTCAGTTAAACATGCCTTATCAGGATTATAGTTGGTCAGATTCATTCAAAATCAGATGCTCTTCTAGTAAAATTGAAGTGGATCGTCAATTACCCATTTATTTGAACCGTAAAATCACTGCTGAATGTGCTACACACTTCTCTGCTCTTCCTAGCCCCTCACACTCACACACTTCTGTTCATGTTTTGGACCATTCATAGATAAACCAAAATGAGTGCATTTTGATACCATTCTAGATATCATTTGGCTATGGAAAGATTTATTTTATTTTTTTTCCCTAAGAACAGGCTAGTCATGAAGGCTGCAGCCTGTTTGACTGGCCGTGACTGTTGATGCATGTCTTGTTTTAATTCTGCCTCAGGCTGATAGAGTATGATACTGTCTCTCCTTTTCTCCTATATTTTGGTGCTTCCAGATAAAGACTGAGAGATCCCATGGTACGGCAGTATTATTGGCAGGTGTATAGAGTAGCACAGGGAGGGCGTGATTTCTAAGTAAGACTGAGAAGAAATGAATTCATAAAGATGTTAATGTTGCAGTAAGACCTCACAGATGCTGTACTAGCACATCTCAACTTTCTGCAAAGGGAGGATGATGATGGTGAAAAACAGTTCTTATATTGCTGCAGAAATGGGATCCATACTCCTGCATGCTTTGAGGGATACAAAGACTGCTTTTATAGAGATTGAAGAAAGCCGATTAATTTGTTTTGAGTTCTGAAGTGGGGGATAACTGTTCCATTACTTTACATGAAGAAATTCACAGATTTCCTTTTTAATGATGGTTATATTGCCCAGCTCCCTGAACACTACCTCTGTGAGACTAACAGAGAGAGTAACGTTTTGGCACTGATGCTGGGCAAACAAGTCAACCAATTCTCAATGCTGGATTTTCTACAGGGGTTTCTATCTATTCCCACATTCTTTGTCAGGTTTAAAGAATTGGCTTTGGGACTGAGAATGGATTTCTCTGAACCAGTGATGCAGTTTGTGAACATAAGCACTTTTCTAACTAGTTTTCAAAATGGAAACACAACTCATTTGGGATATACGAAGCAGCACTGAGTGTTATTTTAAAGAACTATGTAGCAATGCAGAGAACATGAAGAGGTTGGTGGGGATCAAAATTACAGATTTGATAATGGCATGTATTGACTTTTTCATCTCTCATCTGAATGTAGCTGGTGTTTTATTGGTGACTGTCTCAGTATTGCTTGTCAGCCTTTCTGAAATGAGCCTATGGCATTAGATTGTGTCTTCAAGTAGAACATCTGTCTTGAACAAATCACTTGGCTCCCAGGATAGCAGTGCTTTGTTTTTATTCTTGCTAGGCCTGTTCATTGGACCAGAGCTAAACAAGACAGCAGGAGGATGGCATGAGAATTGAGGGTGCAGAACTGTACAAGATTCTTCTTATTATCTGCTCAGGTCCTACCACACCACATGAAATGATTTTATGTTCATTTCCATTCATGGCGTCATTCATAGGTTCAGCCATGTGCAGCAAGGTGGCAGATTGCTTCACGCCACATACACATAGGACATGGCTGACTTTACTCTTCCTTGCCTACATGCACTGTCTTTATGCCTACTTGAATGGAAATATTGGCACTGAAGTGTGGCCAACATCATCAGCTCACAGCAGAACACAAAAGCATGTACTGGTACTGGCTGGGCTGCAAAGAGGTTGTTGATAAAGGGGGACATTTGTTGGAAGATTTTAGACTGTTTTAGTTACTCTTGAATGAAGTGGCTCTGCTATCCTTGCTTATATGTGAGTTAATCCAAAACAACATAATCCTTTTTTTTTTCTGAAATACTTTGTCATGAAAAAAAATCAAGCCTTGTGGACCTGGAAAGAGAATGCATGAATAGCACCCGGTGCTGGAGGGAAAATAAATTCTCTTAGGTTGTCCAAGCCAGCTCAAAAAACACAAAGAATCAGTGTATAACCTGCACTGAAATTCCTAACAATCACAATGTGGTACATTGTTTGAATTTTCATTACAGTGATTTTTTTAATTTATGCCTTCCCACAGCGTGCTATTTCATAGACCAATAGATATTACTATCATTGTGATAATCAGCTTTCAATTTCTTTTCCCAAAATGTATTCTAGTCATAATTTCTTGTACATATTAAATAGTTCCTTTCTCTCAATGGAATTAAACATTCAGATACTTGTAGAGTACTAGTTAAGCAGATAAGAGAGAGAGAAAAAAAAGCAGATGCCTTTATAGTTGTTTATTTATATCTTTCAGAAATTAAGTCCCAGCAATTGTGCTCATATCTCCAAATTCTCATCCCTGATACATTTGTTGTCTCTCTTCTCTCTTTCTCTACCCTTAACTTACAGTTAGAATGCCAAAACAATTTGAAACAAGCATGCCAGCATCCCTTTGGTGGTGACAGGTTTTTTTTAAGAAGGGCTCCAATGGCTGGATGGTGTTAGGACTGGATAGCTCGTTCATTCTCATTCCCTCCTTCCAGGGAATATCAGCAGAAATTAAGTGAGGGAAAGATCAAAAGATCCTCAATGGGTGGAATATTTGAAAGCTATTCTCATGTTTTTTCCTTGCCTTCTGTATTCTTAAGACCTTGTCTTTAAGTGTTTTTCATACTGGGAAAGTGCTGTAAATAAAAGTGACACTTTGTTTCCAGAAACTCTGCTGTGCAGAGTCTTCCCCGCTAATAAGAAATTGCTGGAGCCAAGAAGCAGAGAAGCAGCATGAAAACCTGGGATAATCCAGGATAGCTTGACCTTCATAAGTACCACTAAAGGACAACAGTGTTATTTTAAAAATTAAACGTAGCTGCAGATGGCAGGTGTGTTACATGCAGATGCTTCACAGTGGTCTGCCAGTGAAGGCACCAGTGTCCCACACAGAGCTGATGACAGTCCTTGTCAGTGTGAGAGTCCATGCTAGCAGACTAGATGGCAGGGCTGAGTTTCAGCTTTTAACCTAAGGCCCTGTAGTTTTATTCTCTAAACTTTGCCAGAACCTGTTGTTAGCTGACTTATCCAACATTTGGAATAAGCATAAACAAATGTGTCAAGACAGGCCTTTAGGAAGCTTAATGAAGAGTATTCCTCCTGTCCTGGCTTTAAGTGCTGGAAGTAGGTGGCCATAGGGCCGTCAAAAGCTGTTCTCGTCTTTGATATCACAGTTCTGGTCCTGAATCCTCTACGAGGCCCTCATCACCTTATAGACTATCATGTCTGTCAGGACTGAGAGTGTTAGGGGTTTTTTTTATTGTTGTAAAAATGGCTCTGTTTATTTTTGCCACTCTAAAATGAAACAAAAAATGCATTTCAAAACTTCTTGTAGACACACAAAACTTCCCATACATCCTATGCAATCAATCAAAACATTCAACCCATCTCAACGTCTTACAAAGTAATATTTAGAACAAAAATAATAATACCTGGGCAATTCTGAAATTTTTCATTTTTTAGAAATTCCATTTGTCCTTTTGTTTCCACCACATGTCATGGACTCTTGGCATTAAAATCATTCCCTGGAGGCAGAACTTGCTGGGCACTTGTCTTAAATATGGACCTGAAGACCAGCTGCCTAGCCCTTCAGCAAAGACTGAATCCCTGACAGAGTGGTACCTACTAACCCATCTGTAGAAATTCATCTCTCGAAACAAAAAGCTATCTGTGAGTTCTCTTTCCTTCAGACCAGAGGGATGCTTTGCCACATATAATGCCACAGAGAGGATGCTGTACCACAACAGTATAGCCACAAGAAAGGGAGATGTAAAATATGCTATGTGAAAAGAAACAAAGCTTTTATTTTATTTTCCAGATTTCAAATCTCCCTTGCTCCAGCTCTGCAATAAAATAGATCTGTTATAAACAGACTTTTAAAGAGAAGTGCTCAGTTCATCTGTGTTCTGTGAGGGAAAATTAAGGATTATCTGTAAGGAAAACATACATGTTTACTCAGACATCAAGTTTTGTCTCTCACTTTCTGGAAAAGAAATTAAAGCTGACAAGGAATTAGATTGACTTGAATCATTTAGCTAAGCAAGAAGAGTAACTCATCAGCATTTGTAGAATACAGAATGTATTTCTGTACTTAGTAGTACTCGTCATTCTGTCTTTGAAACCAAAACAGAGCAAAAATTGTTTCATTCTTGTTTATACAAGGTTGAATGTTTATGTTGTGTGTTAACTAAATGTCTGCTTATTATCTTCTCCTCCTGAATTAGAAACCAGGCAAAATTGCCAAAAAGTGTCTTTGGATACCTTCAGATACTTGCTTTGTCTCTGAAAAAGCAAGGTAATTTCCTTGGATAATAAAAGACTTACTATACATTTTTAAACTCCAGTTTCAAAGGAAAAATATCTGCTTTGTTGCACATTATTGAATCACTCTGTGTTTATCTTACCAAGCTAATCTGTGAAGACAAAATCTGCCATTTTAAGTATTTATAATGCATTTGTCACCATAGTAGCTGGGAAGTCATTACACAATTTAAATGAAAAAGACCCCAAAGCAGCCATGCTTCCCAGTCTTCATTTGGTTTTGACTGTTTATTTTTTAAGAAAGGATTCTTCCAATGTTTCCTGAAGAATTTATGGGATTTCTGTGGTTGCTTGCAGAGCAGGGCTTTTACAGCCAAATGAATTTTCATTGCAGTCTGACAGAAGCAAAGTCCCAGCAGGTCTTTCTTATCTCTAGTGGTATATTAATGAAGTATCAGCATTGCATTGCAAGCTCTGCCATGCTTAGTGTTTCACTAAATACAGTTGCTGTTAAGGAAAGAAATATTTATGACTGACCTAAACTGTAAACCAGGACCTTACAATGATATCTACTGTGGGTTGGGTGTGGTTGGAAAGCTTTGTACCAGGTGTACACTCAGTACAAGGTGTGCATGATTTAATTCAGAGGTGACGTACACATGGACAATGGTCATAACTAGACTACAAGGGAACCTGCCGTACCTTAGTTTTCAGCAGTAAATTGTGAAGAAAATTAGGATGTTAATAATTGCTGTGCACACAACAGCAGTGGGAATGAAAGCTAGAGTTGCCTTCACCTTTCAAAACTTTCCAGCTTCTTTTGGCAGCCTTTTCTTTTAAATATAGTTTAGGATTGGAACTGAGACAAGTATCTTTAGAAAAAGCTGATGGGGCAGCTGCATTTTAAGGTCTGTTTTCCAAGAGTTTTTCAATTTTCTGATTCTTTTCAACTGACGTGAATTCAGGAATGGTTTCTTTCTGGAAGTATTCAATGCACATGTTTATGAAAGTAGGTTACATTCATAAAGCTGGAATTGGTTCAGCCCATTGTGGTAATGTGAAAGAAAACAGCTTTTTGCCAGCTCTTTTGTCCCAACAGGCTTGTATTTGAGAATGCATTTTCAACTGTAGTATTTTAAATACGTTTTCATAGAATCATAGAGTCATAGAATGGTTTG
>VYZV01004272.1:25752-44869 GCA_013401275.1 Pandion haliaetus | reverse complement strand
TAGTAGTTTTTATTCTTTCTGAAAGCTTATGGTCAACTTTTAGCGAGGATCTAAAAATGAAGTTCATGTTGCTGAACTGACTGACTAGCAGTAAATAGAAAGTAAAGGGCTTTCTCCACATTTTGCAAAACTAGTCATTAAGTCTTTGTATAACTTCTTTTTAATTTTTTTTTTTTTTCCCATTGGTTACAGGTCTTAAGCATGATGAACCTTAGCACACCTTGTGAACAGCGACGGTGACAGCACAATAATCTTCTGCGAAAGACTGAATGGACGTTATGGATGTTACACTGGCACTATTTGTAACATTCTTTAATGTGAAGTCAAATATTTTATAACTTATAGTATTATTTAAAATGTTTTAAATTATATCCACAGGTACTTCACTTTTTTTTAAACTGTGTAGAGTAGCTCTCCTAATTTCTTTGGTTTTCTTTTCCCTCACTAAAAGACATTTTGCCCAGAGGATTTTAGAATATAAAGAACTATGGTTCAACTCTTCAGAGATATATTGTGTCAGTCTGGGGGAGGACACACACATTAAATATGTNATTAAATATGTAAATGAAAACTGTTTTGTGCATATTACATGCATTAAGTTAATGTATTTAAATATAAAGAATTTTGGTTACATGTCCATAGTTTTGTCCCTGGAAAAATGCTATGGTCACAAGAAAAAAATCTCAGTGTAGCAAAGATAAGATATTAAAAAACCAGCTTGTGTAATTTAGACCACAAAAATCTAAGTCAACTTGGAAGGTTACTAAAGCAAAGAATGTCACTTTTCATTTATTATACAGGATTACTGCACTCTTACTAATTTAGAAAAATCTTTTTTGATTCTTAGGCTCCTTTTGGTCACTCCCTGAAAGCTGTTTCCACTCAGTTTTGATTATCATCCTGTTTAGAATTGAAAATAAAATATGTGAGTAATTTTGACTGTCACTGGTGTCTCCTGTAACTTTCTAAATACACACTCACAAAACTGTTGCTTTAATGGGCTGCTGATGCTTTGATCCCACAAAAATGGCAGTGAAAAGTTCTTGCAGTACACATATTTGAAAAGAGGAATTTATTTCTTAAACTGAAATCTAGTGTCTTAAATACATACTCTGTTGTTTAGGCTGTGCTCGTTTCAGAATAGATTGGATATGACCACAAATTCTTGTAAGAACAGCTTAATGCAGTCTTTCAGTCTCAGTGCTTGAAATTATAAAAGATAAGGTAATTTGCACAAAGTGGGTGAAATCACGATGATTTGCATAGTATTTCCATACCAGCAAATAACTGAATAAATGAGAAAAATTAAGCATATTTTGTATGTACTGTCACTGTCCTCAGGTGTTGCTTACTTAGAATTTCTTACTCTAAGAGCAAGTATTTAAAATGATGCTTTGCTGGTATTTTATAAGTCTTAGTAACAGAAGACATGCAAATCGTTTTACAGCTTTTTTTATTTTTCATTGTATGCATTTTAAACAGTTTTAACGTCGCACACGGATTTTAAAAGGTATGTTGTGGGCATTTTCTTTGTATGAAGTACCCAATGAAGTATTTCCTGTGTAACCCAACAGCAATAAGCAGTAAATCCTAATGTCAGTTCTCTTGAGCTATCCCATTTCACTGCAATTTCACTGCAGTATCCATTACACTTGTTCTCTAACATAATTACTTAAAGATATCAGGCAGCAAGTTGAACACATTTGAACATAGAACTTCTTTAAGTTGGTATTTCTATACCATATAGATGGACTTGTAATTGACTTAGCAGATGTATATGCACCATTACTATAAATCCAATACATAACAAGGGAACAACTGATACTCAGTATCAGAGGAAAAAAAACATTCTTTAACTGCTTGCTGCCTTTTTTTTTTTTTCTTTTTTTAAGCTAATACTTCCATCCTGATGCTTTACTCTACAGCAGTGTTTCACATCAATCTGTCTTGGATTTCATGCTTGAAGTGTAAATTGGAAAAATTCTTTTTAAGCCAGAAGTTAAAGGTTCTTTATCTTTAAGAAAACTTAGTTCTCTTTTATTATGATTATCTGTGTGGGAAATTTCTGTTATGCAGTATAAAAAGTGGATAATATATGCACTGATTTCTTGTTCGTTTTATCTGTAGCAGACTGTTCTTTTTAAAATTGGATTACTTCTACAGGCTTTAAAAAAGAAATAGCTTTTAAAATATGATTTCCTTGGGATTACTTAAATGATTAGAATATAATTTTTAGAAATGTAATTTGCTGGAGATATATTGAAGATTTAAAAGGTTTCATGCCATTTTCTACAGTGTTGTATTTATTTGTAAAAAATGTTTTACAACATTTCTTTTTCCTGCATAATAATACATTCAAGGAAAGCTCTTTTTTGAGATATATATTGGTTTATAAAAACAAAGAGAGTCCAGCAAATATATTCACTACTTTTTAAAGATCACTTTAGAGCAGCACTTTGAATCATTAGCATATAATTTTATTTTTAATACCAAACCAATGGATTGTATATGTTGTACAAGGTATTAAAAGGTGCCACTGGATTAAAAAAAAAATCATTACTTTCTGTTCTCCTATTTTGTATAATGCACTAACCAATAAATATTTGGTTAATAGAACAAAGGCAAAAAAATTGCAGCAAGTCCTCAAATCTCTTTTAATCTGAAGAAGGTGTTGGTGCTGGGAAGCAACAGCGATGTTCAAAACTAGGAATCTGCTGGAGGGTGAGAACTTAGAGATGCAGAGAGAGCTTATTTCTAGTTTCCAATCTCTGTGCTCTGCCCTGTGAAAGGGAAGAAAATGCATCCTGGATTATAGGAGTGTTACTGAAAGCTGGCTCAAATCAGTAAGCAAAGTAACATTTGAACTGTTAAAATGAAGAGTTTATACAATTTATATTCATTTTACTATTACAGTGTCTTTTCTAGGTCTTACTCTTGATACCAACTTGTAAGTTGAACAGAAAATGAACAAACCAGACACTAGTGCAGTATTGTTGACGAGACAGAGCTTTAATATTGAAAATATTTCTCAGTAAAGTTTTTTAACCTTTTTCCTAAATCAAGCACTTGCCTTCACCCCAAGACTTCACAGAACACAGGTTGGAAGGGACCTCAGAGATCATCTGGTCCAACCTTTCTTGGCAAAAGCACAGTCTAGACAAGATGGCTCAACACCCTGTCCAGCTGAATCTTAAAAGCATCCAATGCTGGGGAATTGACCACTTCCCTGGAGAGATTATTCCAATGGCTGACTGTTCTCATTGTGAAAAATTTTCCTCTTGTGTCCAGTTGGAATCTCCCCAGGAGTAACTTGTACCTATTACCTCTATCTTTTCCATGCGACTCCTTGTAAAATGGGAGTCTCCATCTTCTTTGTAGCCACACTTTTAAATACTGGAACATGGTGGTAAGGTCTCCCCTAAGCCTTCTGTTTTCAAGGCTGAAAAGACCCAGTTCTCTCAGCCTTTCCTCATATGGCAGGTTTCCCACTCCTCTGATCACCCTTGTGGCCCTTCTCTGGACCTTCTCCAGCCTGTCCACATCTTTTTTTGTACAGTGGGGACCAAAACTGAACACAGTATTCCAGGTGTGGTCTGACAAGCACTGAGTAGAGTGGGCTAATAGCTTCTTTATCTCTGCCAGTGATGCCCTTGTTGATGCAACCCTGCATGCCGTTGGCTTTCTTTGCTGCAGCAGCACACTGTTCACTCATACTGAGCTGGTTGTCCACCAGGATCCCCAGGTTCCTTTCCACTGAGCTGCTCCCCAGCCGGGCAGATCCCAGCCTGTGCTGCACTCCTGGATTATGTTTTCCCAGGTGCAAGACCTTACACTTGTCCCTGTTGAACTTTGTAAGGTTTTTGTTAGCCTACTCTTGCAGCCTATCCAGGTCTTCCTGCAGGGTGGCTCTGTGCCCTTGACAAGTCGCAGCACCCTCTCAGCAAATCTCAGACCCTAGCTCCCAGAAGGCAGCACACCTCTCATGACTGCCCAGCAGGCCAGCAGATGGATGCCTCAGAGTTCCTTAACGGAAAGTCACCCACTACAAGCACTTGTTTCTTTCTGTGGTATCCACTGTGTGCTGCTGGTACAGCTTCTCCTTGCAGACCTTGCTCGTGGGTATCTACAGCTGTTAAAGCTTCCTGTCTTCATATCAAGTGTAATGCTGCTTTACCTTTCCAAGCTTGATAGATAAGTTTCTTCTTTCCTGCTTATGCTTTCTTGTTATGATTTATTCCTTTGTTCAAAGTCTGGATTTAAGCATACACAAGAAAATGAGTAGAAGTACTGAAACAGTTATTGACAGTGTAACAGTATCTTTAATTATATTAGATCAAATCCTTAATGGGTTTAATCCAGCATCATGTCCCTTACTACATCGTGTAGTGCCATGGATGGGATAATCTGCTTCCCAGTGTGACAGCGGGCTGCCATCCAGCACCCATTGTTTTCTGTAGTCTCTGTTTTTTAGCAGGTACTTCTAGAGTAACACAGTGACTCTTTTGTTACCATGAGGGGGAATACTCCTTGTACACTGCATTGAAGTCCGGTTTTGGTTCCTGACACACTTCAAGGTTTAGCTCTGGTGACAATATAAGGTACACTGATGAAAAGGGTCCTCAGCAGCAGGGAGTCTGTGCTCAGCTCCTCTCAAGGAAGTGTTTCTTCAGGGGGCAGGAGACTCAGCTCCTCTCTTTGCTTATACTTTGGCACTGACTGGGTGAATATCACTTTTTTGCCCACAACTTCTGCTGAGCCCCATTCAGCTGCACACTCGAGAGGCATGGATTCAAATCCCCGTGAAGCAGAGGGGTTGAGGACCTCAGATCTCCCACTGCCTGAGAGGGTGTGCTGGCAGTGAGGCTATCCTGTAAGAAGACAGTCTCAAGACATAACCCATGTTTGCTATGATTTCATTCTAGATGTCAGACACACATTGCAGCAGCTCCTGACACTTATCAGGCATCTGGTTTGTGAATTCTTTTCCCGAAAGCAGGAGTCGCATAGTTACAGCCACAATCAGTATTGCTGAACTTAAATCTCTCTCTGCTGATGGAGGTCTTGGTTCTTTTTTACCTTTGAATCCTCACTCTTTTGAATGAAGCATTCTGACAGCTTTTCATCACACATTGCCAGAAATCTTGCAAAGGATGTCACAGAACTAGCTTACCCCAGTCATCAGTGTGTCACTCTGGACCAGATTTTGGGCTCTGACAACTGTAAAATACAGAGGTGTAGATGGTTTTTTAAGTGCCTTTTGCTAAACACAGAAATTATTTATATTCATGGCTTAAAAACAGAATCAATTAATGCTGCACTCACCTTTTTTTAACCTAAAAACATGCACGAAAAATACATTAATAAAATTGAGTAATTAGTTACATGGTTGCTGACCTTTTATTATCAGATAATTATTTTCTTCCTTTGCAAGAGATAATGGTTCTGTACAGATGAATATATGTAAAATTGCAGGCCAGAAAGTGCTTGGTCTCTCTACACCTTTGAGGTGTTTTATCTCCAAGGATACGGTACCATAAGGTCAGAGTTTCCCACCATAGCACAATAGGACTGAGCAGCATGTAGACATTGCCTAAGCACAGCGCGTAGCCAGATCTGCACCTTGTGAAAGGGTTTGTTGTGGTAGACACTCCAATAGTACAAACTGCATCCTGAGCTGATAGTGGACTTTTTGAAAAGAGACTGTCTTTGCTTGTAGATCCTTTCCTTTCAGCACAGAATGGTGCAGGTGAAAGAGAAGCAACCAAAACATCTCCCCTACGGACGTAAGAGCAAAGGTACTTTCAGCAGGGTCACTTTTTTCTCCCAGAGGTTCAGTTCCAGGAAGCCAGCTTTCAAACAGTTCCTTTCAGTTGACTTGTCATATTGACTCTGTTTTTAACTTCCACTTCCCAGGTATGTAACAGACTGATGACACGTGGTCAAGTTGACTCACTCCTCCTTTAGCGTAATATATCTTCTCTGCAATGTGAATGTTCTCTTTGTCCACATGGATGCACGTAACAGCCTTCAGCAGCGGTGTTTGACAGGGCCTGCAGTTTTATCAAATGCATGAGGAACACTGTCATTCCATGATTTACCTCTCATGTGGACATGCTGTGTAGTAACACATTTTCCATTCTTTACCACCCTTAACATAAGCCATCCTATAGCAATCACCTGGCATTCTCTGGCAGTTAACTACAACAGGGAAAACATTTTGCCTGTAGAAAAATTCTTCACATTTAGGAAGATGATGCAAGAAATACACCACTCCCGTGTTCTGAGAACTGACAGAACTTGGCAACATTTTAAGCCCTGACAAACAGCTGCTCAGCTGTGACTCTACCTGTAGCTTCTTCTGTCTCTGGACATTGTGTGTTCCTCCTTTCCTCAGTTAGGTGGACACTCTGCGTACAGCTATAAGCCTGAACAAAAAAACAACCCCAACCACACAGCTGCCCAAAAACCAGCCCTGCACCTCCGCTGCAACTCCTTCCCCAGTCATCACAGACTTCAGATTTCAAGAATCTCTCCTAGACTGTAACTGCACCTCTAACTGTTGTGCATATCTGAGCAGGTAGGCCACAGGTTTCCAAAGACAGACACTAGGAAACCACACTAGGGAATCTCACATAAAACCTGGCTTCTTAAAGAAGCCTTTGCTTCCAACCACCTCCCAAAAATCTCATCTCGCCTTCTGTCCTCTGTTCACCTTCACACATTTGGCAGCTGCAAGCCCTGTAATTTTAAACACCAGCACCTTCGCTCTCACCAGCTGTGTGTACGCCCATACCCTTCACCACTGTATACACACACAAGCCAATGCGTGCAATAAACTGCTTCCAACCAGGAACTCCTAAAAATTAAGTTTCTAAGAAAGGTCAAGAAAATAACATGTGCGTTTTGGTGACTGATAAGGAGCTCGCTTACTTGGTCGCATTGTCCTTTGTGCACGTATACGCGCTCTGGATGACTTTAGGTAACTCCACTATATGACTCCGCTTCATTTCTCATGTTGCTGCACAGGACTTGTATTGGTGATTGAGCCCTCGGTGGCACTTTATGGCATCGCGTATGAATTGCTGCTTTCTTCAGTGAAGCCACCGATGGAGTTCAAGCTCCATGGGAGTACTTTGAGGGCACCGTCTACTCAGAGGCCCACGGTGCAGTTTCTGCTCCAGCCTCCTACAGACTCTGCCTTTGCAGAGCAGCACTGCTTCTTGTTCTCTTCAGCTAGCCTTGAAGCCCAGCTGCTGCGTAACCCACTTCTGCAGGCTCAACAACTTCTCACCTGCCTTCCAAGTTCAGGTACTTTTGTCAGCCCCAGTGGAACACTTACTGGATTAAAAATAAACAAAAAAAACAGTTTACTGTCCTTAATTCTCATCAGAGCCTAGAAATCACACTTAAGAGTACACGCTCGTCCCACACACCCTCAGCCACCCACCTTCTCTCCCCAGAGCTGCCGGCTGGCTGCGAGTTCCAGCCTCAGGAGAGTGGGCAGAGCGGATTCCTCCTCTCCCATCCCATCACCAGCAACTGAGGGGCCAGAGGCTTTCCCGGGACAGGCTGCTATCCAGAACAACTAGCTGTGATTTGATTCAGCCCCCCAGAACAGAGCCAGGTACTGGGCTGGGACAGTTTGTCAAATGCTGTCCTCTACCTGCAATACACCGTGTCACTGCGCTGCTGCTACCCACTCGGCTACAGGGAGAGGGGGCTGCACCTGCCAGCAGAAGTTAGGAAGGAATGGGAAGAAAAGTAAGTTTTGAAACCCGAGTGTGAAGTATCCAGATGCTGCCTCACTCTGTACCCTACGTGTTACAGCCTGACAACATTTGCAGCCTTAGCTGCTTCAGAAATTTTAATTTAGCCCTCACACTAGCGCCTTGGCAGCGCTCCGCTGCATTTCTGCACAGCTCTAGCTTATAACTGGGAGAGCACAATGAGGAAAGAAGGGCAGACAAATACACTGCAGTGCTTTCTTGTCATCATAAATATCTTTATTGTGAAAAATACCATAAAATAATTCCCACAGTTCTAGAAAAAACAGTTCTTGCTTTTTAGATTTACAATTTTATATAAAGACATTTTATAATTTGAAACATTTGATAAATCTCTGGCTAGCTTTACTTACCCTTCTTAAAACATAGAACTGCTACTTTGAGATTTGCTGAGGGCAAAACAAAAAGATTCTCCCTTTTTTTTTTTTTTTTTTTTTTTTACAGATAAAAGAGTGTATTACAGAGCAAACAAACAATACCTTGCAATAAGGCACTTTTAAATACAACTAACCTGCTATGCTATACTGGCTAGTTTCCAGCAAAGCTCCTACAAATCACAGCCCTAAACAGAAGAATAATTCTTATTCCAAACAGTGGTCTGAAAACCAAAACAGTAACAAGCTTTATTTTTAAAAAAAGTTTAAGCTGACACATTTTCTGCATATGTCACAAGTTTTGAGCTCTTAAGTTTATAATTCACTTTGAATCTGTTTTAATACTGACTTATTAATACATCAGTATTAAGCATGTATCAAGGTAAAATACGCTCCCCCAACCTTCATTTTAAAACAAGTTGGAAACTAGGTTATTAAAACAGAGTTCAACAGAGAAAGTTCGCATCTACATGTAGGCCAATTATTGTAACGGTGCTTCATGCACATCTCAGGGTTTACAAACTACCAAGACATTTATTTCAATGTTCAGTTACTGAACATTATTGCACTACAGACACTCACTAACAAATAAAAAGGCGAATTCAGCTTCCTTGCACATCGTTTGCACCACTAACGCTCAGTGTGTTACCAGCGCTTCATTTTCTGAAGTCACCTCGGGAAACGCATCACCGTATCTGGAGATCCTTGGAACGTAAATGCTTTCCTTTTAACACAAGTTTCTGTACTTTCAGAAGTACCTTAGAGCTACAAGCCAGCATCTGCTCCCTTAAAACCAGCACTGAAGTGGTAACACGTCTGGTAATCAGCAGCTGCTTAAGATCACAGAAAGCCTTGTTCTCCATTGTCAGTTTTTGCGGTTGTTTTCACGAGTCTTCCACAGAAGGAATCTATGAACAGCATTCACACGTTAATCATCTTCCTCCTTCTGCTGACTACCTTCAAGCCTTTTTTTTCCTTAATATGTCATTTTCCCTTTCCCATTAGTTCTCAAAATAAACCTAATCCTTTTTGTTCCTGACTGCTTCCCATGTACAGCAGAACCGTCCACTGCCTTTGAGAAACAAACGTGCACTGCTCTAACATCGGCGGCTTGTATGAATAACTTACATATGAGGAACCACCTTATTCCTTCCCTAAAAGAAAAAAATTAAAAAAACAGGAAACAATTTTCTCAGCTATAGCTTTTAAAACAGAGAAGGGAGAGGGCTGAGAACAAAAAAGCTGAACACGGGCAGCTCTTTAGAAGATGTGTCGTTTCTAGCACTCCCCTAGCACATGAACATAGCTGTCTATGGTGGTTATTGTGACTTCCTGAAACCGAACAACACTCCTGTATGTACAAAACATGACATGTTGCTTACACTGGTCACTCACTAGTAATTTAAAAACAGCTCCTTCTGTAGTGAACAAGGCAATATAAAAGTGTTTATACAGAGCAATGGCTCGCACACAAACACGTACAGCCGCCAATCCACAGAGCAGCAGCCAGCCAGGCCGCAGCACGTGCACTTGGGTCGAGCTCACCCCGCAGGGACAGAGGGCTGACAACAGCCGAGAAAGGCTGGTGTACGTGAAAGCTACCTACCCATCTTTTACTTACTGTGAGTGAAAAGCACATGCGCAGAGAGCTGCCTGCATCGGCTGATACCACGGGGTAACAGGTTATTTACTGGGCAGTGAGTTCCTATGTCTGAGCTCTAGAGGTCCTACGAGAACCACGCTGGCCTAGAACGGTGTGGACAGCGTCCAGAGCATCTTCTACAGAGTTCAAACAGAAAGCTTTCGGACAGGTCAAAAGCAGAACTCGAACTTCTAGAAAGTCAGTCAACATGGAAAACATGTGACACTGGAGTTTAACAGGCTGCTGGGGTGTTCCTGTACCATGAACTGTTAGGAATCACTGCATGCACTCTTCAGCTTGAAGATAAATTCCTCCTGAACAAACAACGACCTTTAGATTGCTGTTGAAAAACATTTTATGAAGCTACATGGCCTCACAATTATGTTTGTAAAGTACTTGAGGCAGGAGACAAGGGTTATGCTTCAATAGCAATTCTGCCTACAGTAATAAAAACCCCACTTTCAGACTGAAGGCCTTATTTGCTAATTTCATTTATTTACTGAGGCTGCTTATGCTTTTAAATGCCATGAGCTAAAGTGAGAGAAGATTCCTATCAGCTGATTATTGTTTTCCAGTTAAAATCCAATCAAGAGAACACTGATGAACTGTAATTCTTGCATTCTAAGAAAATGGCTGCTGCTGAAACTCATCAGTAATTTTGATATATTCAGTTAGAGAATGAGAAGACTATTCACTCATAGCAGCTACAGTCCTGGTAATACCTCACATTGCATTCACACAGTTCGATCAACTACACTAAAATTGGTTTAGCTACATGCGTATAGTAAAAATAAACCAGACTTTTGGCTAATGGAAAGTTAGTCCCTCTTTTTGCACACAGGCAGTTGTTTTTGCAGTACTGTAGCTCTTACGCAGAACATAAAATTACTTCAGTTTCACACAGTATTAGCTCACTGTTCAACACCCTTGAATGACAGACAGGGTAAGGCTAGCGTTAATATTGTATTGCAGTCTGCAGTACACTCACCTCACAACCTGTATCGATTCTGAGTTTTATGTACGGATAAGTGAGAAATTGCTGCATAGTCAGGGAAATGTCACACCAAGTTTTTTGCTCAAATCTCAAGCAGATATTTTGTTAAAGTGCAAACTACTCAAAAACACCTAAACATCCCAAATCACAGTCAGAAAAAGTCTTTCGAAAAACATCAGGTAATTTTTTTACTTTCGTATTTGACAATTACCGCCACGGAAATCATCCCAATTCATTTCAGCTTCATGAACAAAGTGAGCAGGCATTTTCAAATACAATTACTTACAAGCAATCTTCTTTCAGAGCAATTGTGCAGACTCATTCAGCACGCAGCCACTTCACCCTACCTATGGCACTGCTGACAGAAATACTGCAGGTGGTCACTAGGGTTTCCTTTTAATACTGAGGGATGGATCATTCTGCTGAGCACAACGACTAACAATTTGTTAATGCAAAGACTGTTTTAACTACCCCTTCCATGTTTATTAGGCCCCAATTCAGAAAAATATTTACATGCATTTTTACTTTTTTGCATATACTTGAGTCCTAAATTTATGTTTAAGTGTTGTCCTAAGTAGCCTCTTACTGTTTTTTCCATCCATAGGAATCAACACATCCTGCATATCCACAACAAATATGTAGGCAACAACAACAACCACCCCACCCCCCACCGCCCCCAACCAGTATGAGCTTGTCAAGTTCACCACAAAGCAAACCCTCTGAATACCAGAAGAAAGAAGGAGCTTTCTTCTAGTGCAGAAAGACTCTGGGTTAAGGACAGCATTAGAAATTAAGATTTTGGGTTTTGAACGGAGATTTTTTTTTTATTGTTCAACCAATTCAGTAAAAAACAGCAGCAGCCACTAGAAACAGTCTTGGCTCTAACTGAAGTGAAATTTGAATGTAAATGGTCCTCCTCCAGAACCAAAGGGGTTGAAGCCTTGCCACGTGTTCCAGTTCCTGTGGAAGGGGTTGCCCCCACCCTGCTGACTCTCCGCATCCAGTGGGTCCTCTCCCGCATCAAACTTCCGCCTCATTTCTGAAGGAAACAAAACCAAGGTGGAATCATGGCACAGTACTTAGGGCAGTAATACCAAGCACCTTTGACGACCAAGAACCAATTCAGAACCTCCCCCAGGCCAGAGCGCTGCAACTATCACTTGTATTGGCAGCATCTGTAGAACCTAATTACTTTGAGTTTTATAAAGCTGCCCAGGAGACTGGCAGAGGAGGAGATTACCTCCATGAAAACACTATATGAAAAACTTCAAACAAGTCACATAGTTTAAAGAAAGGCAAGACAGCACCTGGCTGTCCAATAGGACAGGCAGGAATTTCAACAGCAACAGGACAGTTGCACTTCGACCAACTGTGTCTCACAAATAATTGAGACATTTTGTCCTTGATGAGTTTTATTGGACCTATTCTCTCATAGCTGCACTCATCTGGGACAGTTGGAGGACAGACAGACCATGCCGTATCCTGCCAATTCTTTGCACCCAAAATTCCAATATTGATCATTCAGCAACAGCACAGAAGTCAGCATGCAGAGCCCCAGACTTTTTCAATCTTCTCCCATACCATTCAGGCAGATCCCTGTCTAGGGGACAGCAGTTTGGAGGCAGAAAAGCATGTTCAAGTAGTTTGGTCCAGTGGGGACAAAACTGACAGCCTTCCCCAGGACCCACAGACAAATCGCAGGCTATACCACTATTCTGTTATTTACACCCACATAGAACTTTCAAGCTGCCTGCAAGCGCCGCAAGGTTTTTGATCACCCAGCACTTTTTCAGGACACTCATTTTATCAAGACAGACAAGGGAAGCAAAGGAGCTAG
This sequence comes from Pandion haliaetus, assembly GCA_013401275.1. Taxonomy (NCBI): domain Eukaryota; kingdom Metazoa; phylum Chordata; class Aves; order Accipitriformes; family Pandionidae; genus Pandion; species Pandion haliaetus. The sequence goes on along the minus strand of VYZV01004272.1, from coordinate 32,238 downwards.
TTAGGGGGGAAATCATGAGACTGGCTGGGGGAGGAATGTAGAAGATGGCCTCAAAGTACACCAGAGCCCTATGATAATAAGCTTGCAAATCAAAGCTCAGATTCAGACATCCACAGGCTTTGTAGTTTTTCTTGACATAACCAACATGGTCACTAGAGCCAGAAAATGACCTGGGAAAAATACCTGGATGAAAGGAGAGAATGTCACTGCAGTAAAAAGAGATAGAAAGCAATACAGATGGCATTACAAAAGCCAAATATGACCTCTGATACTTTTCTTGCCCAGCTGGTTTGACAGGAATGGTAAGTATGACACAAGAAACAGTGTCAAGGAGAAAGCAGATAAACATGTCCTGGAGATGCTGACAGGTCAAACAGCATCTCAACCACTTCCAGTATACCAATCTCCTAATTAGTGTTCATAATTATGAACAAAGATCACAGTAACACAGAAAAAGGTTTTCTGGCCAGAAGTGTTTGTAATGCAGATCATCACTCTCAGATCCCTCCTTCCTCCAAGAAAGTCTGAGCCCATTTGCCTAATTATCACTTCGATGATCCTGAATGGTTAAAGATAAAAATGGGAGCCTCCGGTATCTACATCTTCTACATGCTTCTCTCCTTCCAGTGACCAGATAGGAACAGTTTAAAGACAAAAACTTAACAGATGGCTCTGGTTGAGGTTTTGGGTTTTTTTTGGTTGGTTTTTTCGTTTGTTGGGTTTTTGTCAGTTGTTTAGGTTTGTTTGTTTGCTTGTTTCTTTTAAAAGGAGGTGAGACACCACCCCATTTTTTTATTACATTCTTAAGACTAAATGGTCCAACCCGTTCTGTTCATCTCTTGGTGAGACAGACATCAGACCTCCTAGTCACCACACCACAGCGTCTCCCAGGAGAGTGACCCCATTCTTCACTTTTTTTCCCCTCCTCCAGAGCTGACCAGCAGACAGATAGGCCTGACAGGGCTCCTTGCTCCTAGGGACTGGGCTGGCCCCAGCAGCCTGGCCACAGAGCAGCAGTGAGGGCATCCTCTCCCTCAGGCCAACAGGAGCCAAGAACCCAGTCCCCTGCCCTGGAGGAAATGCTCTGTTTGCAGAGCATTTGTTTGCACAATGTATCTGGGCTTTGACACACACGCCAAGGGGCAATTTTGAGACGTTCTCTGGAGTGCTTTTACATGTAATCTAAATGTAGTTTGCAACAGAACTTTAGGCAGAAGGAGATACCCACATCCTTATAGTGAGCATCTCCAAAGTTAATCAATCCTGGAAATCTCTGCAAGATGATATACTAAAGAGACTTTAAACAAAAGTCACTGAAACACAATAAATAATACCAGGTTTACATCTGGCTTCATGCAACAGATTGGATGCGAGTATTACTGCATTGCTTTCCCAAAACAGGTAAGGGGAGAAAGGCAAAAAGGGAAGCTGTAATGCTTGTTATGACTTATACTTGTTGCACTTTTACATTACTGTAAAAAAGTAATTAAAAAAAGTCAAGTCACCGTGTAAGAACAATCATTACCTGGGTCAGTGAGGACTTCTTTAGCAGCTGCTATATCAATGAATTTTTTCTCTGCTTTCTTCTTTTCTTCCTCACTCTGGAAGTTATCAGGGTGCCACTGGGATGCCAGCTTTCTGTAAGCTTTTATGATTTCTTGCTTTCGAGCATTTCTGGATGGGTAAAATTATAGATAACATTAGAAAATTTTCTAATTGTTCATATGCCACACTAGTGAATCTACAGGTTTATTTTGAACACTGAGACAGTAATTAAGAGCATCAGGAAAATTATGAGGTGCTAGTTAACCTTCTGCAGGTGACAGTGAAGATTCTTTACACAAAAAACAGAGGAAGCAGGTTGCAACTTTAAACAAAGATTACTCACTCTTTCATTCACCACTCATTTACTTTTCTTGGAAAGGTGCTACTGCCAGCTACTATGCAGAATACAGTTCCCAGTCTGAAGAATTTACACAATCAGGAGAGTAACAGAAAGCACAAAGAGTAGAGATCAAATTAGTTCATGATTGGAAGGATGACCAATATGAGTTCAGAACTGGACATTTGTTTGGTCCTCATTAGAAAGAGAAGTCATTAGTTTCTGAAGGTTAATGGCAAAAGTATTTTAGATACCTTTCAGTTAGTCCTTTCAAACTCTTCCAATCTATCACACTATCTGCCACAGTTTTATTTTTTGTTGCCTTCAGTAATTCTTTCCAGTCTTCATTTCTTCCCCAATTCATTCACCTGACTCTTGGTCATCTATACTAAGAATTTCTTGCCAAGGGATTTATTTCCTTCCTTCCCAATGTTGTTTTTTCATTCCTTCTAAAGGAATTGTAAACAAATGCTACTTAAAAGCTGAACACTGCTAAACTAGTACAGTAGGTAAGTGAGGGTACCAAGATACAGGAACAAAAACTAACACTTAGCAGAACAAATTCAAAGTGATCAGCCCTAGCTGTACTGGTTTAATAACCAGCTTTCACGTCATCATCTCACATACTAATATCTCACCTTTTTACTCCCAAGATTTTATAGTAATCCCTCTTCTGTGATTGCTTCAGCATCCTCTGGGCACGTTCTAGCCCCTCCCGAATCTGCTGGTCATTTTCACTATTGGCTTGAGCAGTCTCATAGTCTTTAATAGCTTTTGTAAAAAAAGTGAATGAAAAAAGATTACACGACTCTTCACAAACTTCAATTTAAAGAACTCAACCACTCACCAAAACTGAAGTTTTGCTATTACCATATATAAACAGCAAAACTTTTCTTTCAACTTGCCATGGTTTTTTTCCAAATTAGAAAACCTTGGAGTAAAGGAGACCAATTTTCACATATAAATTATGTAAATTTCTTTCTTTAGCTTCATCACACTTTTTGGAAAGGAATGAGAAGGGAGGTTACTAGCAGTAGGTCAGAACACTCTCTAGATGTTACAACAGTCACATGGATGAACGTAACTAGCATCTAGGACTGGGATGAAACAGAAGTCAAGAAGCAAGTTTCAGCAACTAGTATTTGAAGAGCCCACTGCACAATGTTAGTCCCACATTGCTGTTCAACTGAAGGATGCATTATAGAGTCTTTAAATGAATATTCCTTCTTCTTCCACAGCCTGCATGCAATCAACACGATAGAAAGCTTCCTCTAATGAGATTAAAGATGGATTTCAGATTACCAGTAAGTTCATCCTGTTAATGAAAGACAAATTTTTGCTTTTTACACCTCTGAGTAATAGGCATACAGTTATAGTTTAAGGGTTTTTTTTTCAAAAGGCACGCTCTTGCTTTTATTTCAAGAGTTGCATTTCTCAGGAATGAAAGCAAGAGAGGTCTGTAATGTATTTATGAATTTTTAAGAAATTCCAGATCTACACTCTTTTTCGGGAGTGGGGGGTGGAAAGTAAACTGTATTATTATTGTAAGTGGTAACTGAATGCTTAAGACACCAAGTTTAAATATTCTTTGATATCAAGATTTATCAGGGGAAGCAACTGTTTAAGTGTTCAGTGAGACTGCTCTTCTTTCACTGTTATAATCCTCAAAGTCTTATTTGCAGATCCAAGTCTCCTAGGTTTCTCAAGTTAGACAAAGTACTTGCATCAGATTATTTCCAAGCAGATGCTATTTCTCAGCAGGTGTTACACTTGTTTTTCACTGTTTCTGAGCAAGACAGCAGGAAGTGCTAATGAATTTGTACTACCCAGACATCTGATACCACTGCAATCTTGTTTTGGTTATTGAAAAAAAAATTTTCCAAAAAGTATTTCCAGTGCCCCAACAATTTCATATGCTATTGCAAACAAAACAAAATTTCTATTCATTTTCACATCAGAGGACACTGTCATTTGCTGCTCGAACAGAGCATTTTGGCTTCTGCTGATATTTTCAATAATTTGTCCAGTCATTAAAAAACCCCAACAAACAGGAGTGCACACTAATGCATGTGCCCAATATATCTTGTCAAAACTGATGGAAATAATGAAATGCAGGGATTCCATTACACTACTTTACCAGTCCAATACTTTTAAAGACCAGCGTACCTTATCTACTTCATGTAATAACGGGAGGTCCCATCACAATGTCCTGCCAAATGCAGATCAGATTGCTCAGCTTCACTGAGCCCCACATCATCTACAGCACGCACCACTGCTGGAAACCAAGCTGCTCAGGGGTCAAGGATTTGCAATGACAGTACTAGATTTCTCTCTTTTAAAATTGACTCCCTTATTTAATGGCCACAAGTACCAAGCATATGGGAAGGTATGTTTTTTAGTGCTGCACAGAGCAGAGGCAATGCACCCAGCACACCTGACAGCAAGTACATTTTGCACTTTCTCTCAGTTGGAAGAGACTTCAGTTTTGATGGTAATCTCCAGTGTAGGAATTTTCTTCCTTCGGAGAGCTAATTGCTCTCCCCACCTGAGGGGTAAGAGTTGGAAGCAGGTGGGAGCAGGATGACAGCTTCCCGACCACAAGAAGTTTGCTATCAAACCAGGAGACTTATTACTAATTCACAGTATGTTGAGTGAGATATTTAATCAATTCTTCTCAGTTGCTATTTCTAAAAGCACTAGTAGCTCACAAAGCAACACAAGAATCAATGCTGCTTCTTACTGGCCTGCTATTTCAGAGAGCATCCTTTCTTCCTTTCATCCTGTCCCATGGCATGAAAGGCACAACCAGTTTCCAGTATCGCTTTCAATTTAAATACTTTAGTCAAATCTAACTCTCCTTCTTTCAATACAAGAGTCTTCACAATCTCTCAAACAGTAATCACCTTGTATCGCTAAACACCTTAGCTGGCTTTCTTATCTTGCCTGCATCTTTAAAACAGATTGACCAAGATTGGCCATTATTCTGTATGCAGAATTAATTTCCCATCTAACACGAGTAATTGCAGACAACCTACGTCCATGCCAACTCTTGGTAGAGGAATAACTGAACCAGTTATGCTCTTACTGAAACAGGGACCGTTTCCTTTACAGTAGGAGGATGGGGAGGAGAGAAAAGAAAAAGAAAAAAAAAGAAAAGAGAAAGGATGTGCTGACCAACTTTGATACAGCAAAGTGTTTGTTTTTTTTTAATTCTTTGACAAGACTTGTGCTGTATACTTTAGACAGATAGACTCATATACTTATAAGGTAAGCCAGAAAGGGAGTCATTACACATCTGTCTCTGTAGACAAGCCCTGGATCCCATGTGACTATAAAGTAATTAAAAGCATTTGATGGGTATCAGAACTCAGCTATACATTCTGAAGTGCATCTTGAACATTTAAAAATAATCGCCTTCCAAGTTCTGAATTACAAGTACTTTGCAATTTCCTGTCTTTGAACAAGAAAATAGGTGCCTCCAGCTTGAAATCTTCTAGAGGGAAGAATGAGAATCAGTTTGCCCCGTTAAATATGAGATTACAATTTTAACTGCTCTGTTCTCTACAGCAGAGAGAAATCAGCCATCATTTCATAGCAGTTAAAACTAAAGGATAAGTGAAGACACCTTCAGGCAGACTAACATTAATGGACTATTATAATACTGTTTATGGATGCTCTGCTGGAAGGCAATGTAACTACAACCATCTCACTACTGTCAAGGGCAGGAAGAAGGCAGGGGATAAGCTGAACAACAGGGATGTGGAGGAGCGCAGTTCCACTCTAGCACGGTTGTCCACTCAGAACCAGGCTAGGCCAAACCCAGCAGGCTCCAGCCCAGGAAATAAGCTCTCCCAGATCCCAGGTGTGTCCTGTGTTTCCTTATATCCCACAACAGGAAGGTATTTGCTCCAGCACAAGACCAAGTTGGCTCTCTACATTCATGCAGGACCTTGTTACAAAACTTTGTCCTCTAATTTGGAATACTTGCCAGATTCTCTCACCCTAGAAGAACCAGAAATAGATGAGGATTTAATAGAAATAATGTTAGAAAGATCCAAATTGAGATTCATCAATTTCAAAAGAACAACTAGATCAATTCTGTCCACTAGTAAGAAGCAAAAGGTATATCTAAGAGGACTCACAGCAGGGCCTGTTTAGCCTGCCCCTCTCTCCCCTCCTCTCAGCTAAAGATTTATACACCTTGAAGGGAAAAATAATCTTAAATTTTCTTTGGGTTTTCCTTTTGCTGATACTCCTTCCTCTTAAATCAAAAACACTTTGTACGAGCCGTAAAGCTAAGTAAACTTGTATTCTGTACCTTTAGAAAAACATTACCCTAAGAAAAACAGGAAAGTAATTTTTCCTCACACTTTGGTGGGTTTTTTTAAGCAATCACTTTGTACAAAAATCATCAGTTCTCCAAAATGCTGTTGTCTTCCACCCTTTTTCTTATAAGAAGGAAGAAGGCTTGCCAGCCTCAGCAAAGAGGGACTAGGGCTAGGTAACTTCAGCAGTACAAGGTCTACAGGGGTGATGAAGAGGACTGCCTGAAATCCTACCAGTCCTCTTTATATCGTCTTTTCATTTGAGTCAAGGAGAAAAAA